>JAQFXP010004080.1:0-11272 GCA_034693685.1 Belba bartosi
CGAAAAGACACCTTTGAATAGATTTTTGCCGCTTTCGGCGAAACCAACCTTCCGATTGAGTCGCGAACGACGTTCTCGTTGGAACTTGTCGTCCATAGTAAGCGCTGAAACTCCTTGGCCGAGAGTATTAGTAATACTACCCAAAGCACCGGCAGCTCCTCCGACAACATTCGAAGCTAAAGATTTAACACCAATTGCCATTCCCTCAGCAAACTCTCCCGGGCCTTGAATTATACCCTGAAAGGGCTCATAGAAAAAGTCTCCGACGCCTATATTAAAAATCAACCAAATAATGAAATTTATATAACTTTAAACAAGTTTTACATTAAACTAACCTTCTTTCAATCCAAGCACGAGCTTCATAGGGTTTCCGATCAAATCTAATCCCAAAACCAAAACATAGAACTGTTTGAGCACTTGAGTCGTATAATGTTTACTGACAATCGATATAAGTTCCGAGTTTTCAAGAAATAGATTTTTGCGCTCAAAGTAGTCGAGTTTAAAAACAACGTCATTAAAGTCGGTTAGGGTTACACCGGCTGAGCGCACAAAAAATTCCAGACCTAATGGCAATTGCCCTCCAGAGGCGCCGCCCAATGAAAAGCTCAAATGAACTTTAAGTGGAGAGAAGTGAATAAAATCGTAATAACTTTTACGCGAAGACAACAGGGATTCAGAAATTGTGTTCTTCTGTATAGATATTAATAATTTATTATTTAAATTATTTTTGAAAAAATGTCATCAAAACAGTCAAATACCTGAATAATATCTTCGATATCGTTTGCAATCAGTTTCCTATTGGTCTCCTTCTTGACGGCCACTTCAAACAGTTCCTGAATCGATGACAACAATCCTCTGTCTATTTGAATGAGAAACTCCTGAATCAAAATCGAATTATATTTAAATCGATTCATTGTCGCCTGTCTTTGGATTATAGTCGACAACTCTATGAAACTTTTGGGCGACTGTTCGATAGCGAGTGTTTTTGGAGGTGCTATCGGACACATCACTATTCCGAATATATGGTCAGGCATTTGATTGTCAATTTGCAACCGATTTACTTTCATATGGCACTGGACTATGTGCTCAGAGAGAGACACCGATATCCAAATTCCTCGATTTGCGAGACGTCTAAAAAATTTAAATTTGTTTACATTTGCTGTCAAAGTCTATCGCAAATTACCTCAATTGTCCGCTTTTAGGTGTTATCTGTTTAGGGCATTCACTGTCAGTGAAGTCCAATTGCATTAATTCATTTGAAACAATTGTTGTGTTTTCTCCAACTTTTCGTTTGCGTAAAACTGTTTGATATGAGCTCTCAATCGAATCAATTGACTTAATTGGTAGCGATTTATAGCGTTTTGAGTCCGACTCTCGTATTTCCCATAAAACTGAACTATAATTAATGTTTCGATTAGTTAAAGCAAAATATGTTTCTCCATTTGAATACCTCGTGATTGCAATATAAAGCAATTCTTTCTTCGCATCATTATTCACAATCGAAAGACCAATTCCTTTCATAATAAACTCGACATTTATTTTCGGTTTTGTTATTTCTCCGGCCTTTCAGTTAATAGACAATTGAATTGAATAAATATTAAAACATTTCTAATAAATGCAAAACTAAAGTTCGGACCTGAAGTGCATTTGTTGCCAATGAATAGTCGTTTGTGAACAACAAAACGCGTTGTTTTCCGTCAAGGAATGAAACGACAAAAATATTGCAAACGTCGAACAAAATATCGCATTTCAATTCAATCATCTGTTCCTCACAAATCAAATTCTCGTACTTCCAGACCAGCCGTCGGTCACCTGAAGGCAAATACCAGGTATAGAAAATTGAGTGATTTGGTGGCAATGTATTGACGTGTCGTTGTTCTCCTGTTTTCGACGACCAAATTGTTACTCCTTTCTGGCCATAAGTTATCGGTCCTTCCAATGCGTTTACTAACATAACGGGTGCCGAACCCTCGAAGTAATCGCTTATTTTGATGGTTGCGTCCGATTCGGTGATATCGACGTCAACGTAGAGATACTGTTTGTCCACTCGTACTAAAGTCAATGATGAATTCGACACTGATATTGGCTTTATTGGACAAATATAAGACAAATATTCAATAATTTGTTTAAACATTTTAAACAAAATAAATTACTTCTGAAGAAACTGAATCGGAATCCAATCTCAAATATATATTCTGGTCTTTCGAACGTTTCGGCCAAAAAGCATTGTTAGTCAGACTCGCGACTGGAATCCATTCGTCGTTGTCTTCAGATATATCGACCGCTTTTGTCGACACATTGACTATTGAATAGAATGGCGTTATTGTCACGATTTTACTCAATCCTATTCGTGACAACTGTATGTCAACCGAAACATAATAATTGAATTTTCCGTTTTTAGACTTTGCAATAATATTGCCTTTACTGCCGACGACATCAATAGAAAAGCCGTCGGAAAAGCGCGAATCGCCGATAGATAGGCATAACTTCTTTTTACAAAAGAAACTCTTAGGTTTGAAAGACAACAGAACCGGAGTCATAACAGTAGGCGCGTGATATATGACCGTCTCGTCATCGATTCGGTAAACCAATTGCTCTTCCGTTCGGTTAACCATCCAAAAGGGCGAGAATAGAGACAAAATCAAAGAAGAGTCCTCTATAGACAACTTGACCGCCAACTCAAGCGAAAGGGGTCTGTCGTGTCCTGAAGTAGTGAATTTCCAAAAGCAAACTTCACTGTCCGGCCCATAAGCAGGAATTTTTTTAAAGCAATGCCAGTCTCTATCCAAATAATTGCAAAGATTTAGTGAAATTCCTAAAAAATATAAATAACATTTAATATATAATTAATAAAGTCTGAAAATTCAGTTCTGAAAACCTGTTTCCCCAAGATTTATGGCAAACAATTCGCACTCTTCGCCCGATTCCAGTTCAAAAAGCCTATCAATGCCTTCGATGGCATAGCTTATAGAGTAAGGCAATAGATTCTTGAATTTAACAAGAGGAATCAGTTTAATTTGATATAAAATCGATTCTACATCCGTTGTATTGGTGTCTTCGAAGTGCACTTCTTTGTAATCACATTTGACTTTGACGTAAAATTTATTTTTCGGATCATTTTCTGAATCACAAATCAAAATCAATGGCTCTTTAGGTGACGGACATAAAGGAAGACAAAGTTTTGTTGAATTCCTTCTTTCAGTAGTGTTTCGCCAATCAATAGCCTTATCACTAAACTTGAATTGAATGGCACTTATCATTAGACTTGGATCACTAAAAGGATCTGGCTTCACTTTTAATTCGCAACTTTCGCCTATATTTTAGACAAATTAGATAATAATAATTGAAAACTAATATAAATACAATAGAAAACAAAACAAACTGTAAATGGCATCGAAAGGAAGCCCCAAAACAGAGAGTGGTTTAACGGAACCAATTCTTAAAGTTTTGCCATTTATTAAACAAAAAATATCGATCGGAATATTGAATTGATTAACAATTTGTGCGTTTGATTTGAATGTAATTATTTTAGTGAAAGCATCGATATCCTGCACCTCAACAATCCATTTCCAAAACTCATTACTCGGATATGACTTTTTCGGCAAATTATAGCAACTTTTAAAATATAAATTTTATTAATAAATAAAAATTAATTAAAACATTAATTAAAAACTGTACCGAATAGTCTGTCCGTGACATGTAATGCGTCGACATATTTCATTTTCATCGTTCACTTGAAGCCCAATATTAAGCTCTACTTCTTTGAGATCAGTTGAGATCAAAGTATTTTCGTCTCCAGTTTTGATGACAAGAGTTTGGGTTTCAATAGAATTTGATTTTGATTTTGTTTTCTCGCTTTTGCTCATATCTGAAGTCTTTAAATTACTTTCAGATAAGAAAAGTCGTAAATCAATGCCTAAAAAGTTGCGGACAATCACTATATAGTCTTCTCTGACAGGAAGTTGTTTAGTGACCGCTTTAGAAAAGGCTTCGCTCAGAGAACTCAATACAAAAATTGCAGTTTTAGTTATAGTCAACTCTAACTGTTCATTAGATTCCAATTTTACGCCAATTTTCCCGTTCTCTTCGAGTTGTACTTCAATTTCAAAATCCCAAGGATTTGGTTTGCCTTTGAATGCATAATAAATAAATAATTAATTTCAAAAATAAAAACTAAATTAAAAACAAATTATACCTTCAATTGGTTCAATTAGTGGTTCCCAAAAAAAGTTGTTTTCGTTATAATAGTCTGCAATTAAGGAACAGTTAGCGGAAAGAGATTTATAACCAATAAGTTTTCCATTAAAATAAGAGTTGAGTTTAATCAACGGCTGAGAGTCGAGTCCTCCCGACTCGATAACAACACTAATTGACTTAATATTGAGATAAACCTGCTGTTTGTCCGACACTTTTGGTCTTTCAATTAAGTCAACAAAATCTTCAGCCATTTCTTCGGCGATTGGAACGTAAGACAAAAACCAACACTTCTTGTCATTAGGTCTTAGTTTGAAGAGTTCGGAAACGTTTACTTTCTTGTCTTCATCTGAACTATGAGTGTCAGAACTGGCGCCCAATTTAGACAATATATTCACCACAACATTAACCATTGGCGGAGATATGAAAACTTGAATATCACTGAAGGTTATGTCGAGCATCTGCTGATCCCCTGAATTATATTCAATTCAATTACGGTATTACATATTCAATACATATACAGTCAACTATGGGTTTCAGACCTGGGGTCGGAACCGAAAATTTAGGGATAAAACCCAGAGAGGGATACAATTGAGGTATAATTTACATTGAGTTCTATTGGAGTTGTGATTGAAAAATGAGGCATAATTTTGAGAGAAGGACAGAACTCATGAAGTCCTAAACCCATAGTTGACTGCAATTCAATAATATATATACAATTACAAAAACAAAGTCTGAAAAGACATACCATTAATGGTTCCATTAATTGATAAATCTGTTGGTTTCATGATGTAAGCGTCAATCTCTTGAGATTTGATATATCGACTATAATTAGTCAAAAGCATTGATATCTTAGACACTTCTCCGTTAAGGTTAATAAAATTGGGCTTTTGTTTCAAATTAATTGACGAATAAAAGCTCATTACTATTGCCGAAGCATTTGTCACTTCAATCGATTCGAGCAAAACGACGTCGACTTGACTTAAGCTAAAATGCATTACATTCATGACCACTGACTTCATCTTTGGGGAAGTTATCTTTTTGGCCGACTCCACCACTTTTAACGTATCTTTAAGCACTGGCTTATCAGTTAGTTTCTCAACTTTTTTATTAGATATTAATTCACTCTTTTCATCGACTTTATCCGAATCCGTTTCGAATGCCTTTGTTATCATATTTGAGAGATTAAGCAAATAATCCAACGCTAAGATCAAACGAAAGCCAGACATAGATATCTCAATAAACCTTTCGTTTGATTTTTGAGTCAAAACTACTGAAAACATCGAATCCTTTTGTTCGGAACTACTCGAAGAAGAGATTTGTCGACTAAAATAAAAATGAAGTCATCATTATAACGGCAATCAATTAGAATTAAAAAACAAACGGCAATGTTGTTCAAAACAACTAACTTTTTCTCTAAAAGAGTTTTGATTCCGGAATCACTTCTTGAAGTTCGAACATCATTGAGAGACAGATCTCCGATCACACAACTGATCCACATAGTAGTGTCGGTTAACAGTTCTCCATATATGTTGAATCTGACCAACTGTGCGGTCGCAAAAGCAGAGTTCGGGCCTCTATCCGAGCCTTCAAACAATGATACGATAATTTGGTTCAATTTAAACTCAAAAGTCACGCTTTTGTAGGCAATTGTCTGCTTTTCTCCATCAGGTTCTACCGACTCTTCTTTAATTTTCTCATTTTCTTCGATTTGAGCCACACTTTGTTTAACAAAACTGATTGCATCTGTAATTAGTTTTGACGATTCAATTGTCGCTATATTTCTTAAATTAGATTTCATTTGCTTCGATCCATCGGTTTCTTCTTCGTCTGGCTCTGACGGACTGCCAAACGGAAGAGTAATCAATAGATTCATTAATTTAATCAACTGAGTGTCGCTTATTTTCAACTCAATGTTCGGCAGTTTGCCTGAAATTCAAATTATTTTAATTAATTTAATAACTTTTGAACAATTATAATAATTACTAAAAAATACCTTTAATTATAAGTTTTGTCAAATGAGGATCATTTGGAATAATAGAGCGATTGATCTTTAAGTCAAACTGCACGGGATATAAGAGATGTCTAATTGTGGACAATGACCTCAAGTCTTGCTGCCAGTGCTCAATGTCGCTCAAAATCACCTGAACCTCTGAGATTCGGCACATGTATGACTCATAGGCCATTTTACGCATCTTTTCAATTATGTCGCGATCCGTATGACTAGATATTAAATCCCGAACTTTCGGTATTTCAGTTCTGGCTATTAGTTGTGATGATAGGTTGAGATGACCTAAATTCCAAACATAATATCTAATAATTTATAGTTTTTTCTCTAAATCAAAACAAACCCAAAGATATTAGAAGAATGTTTTCCGCGCTCTCCAAGTGACCCAATTGTGGAATTATGACAAAAGACGGCTCAATATTAATGTTTAACTTAATTTGTTTGTGTTTTTCAATGGCGTACTCCAAACCAGTGGCAGTTCTTTGAGTCCAGTCCTGAAACTTAAAGGAAGCGATTGACTGCAACTCTTGCAAAGATATATCCTTCGGTGGGGACAGCATCTCAACCAAAGTGTTGATTGTGTTCGCGTCATAAATCAGTTTAAAGCCCGACATTTGCATTACAATACCTAAAATAATTCAAATATTTTCAGTTCATTAATAAAATAGTAATTTATTCAAACCATAATCGTATTGTCCGTCGAGTGGATTCATGTCAAACTCCAAAGAGAGCACATCCATCGTTGACTGTTCTTCGAGTATAGGTATTCCCCCGACTCCAGAAATAAAGAGCGACTTAACGGCTGTAGTGATGGCCGCGCACTGAGAGGAAGGTCTGTTCAACACATTCAATGCAACGGTTAAAAGTGATAATTGAGTTATTTTTTCGTTATTATCGCTAATAGTTATAAACAATTTATTTATAATAAACTGAAGTTTATGTGCAATAAATGTTTTCGGCAACTCCTGAGGAATGTCCTCTTCGTAACCAATCGCTTCATAAAGTCGTTTCTTTTCTTTAGAATCCATTACATTCTTAAAGTCATTGACGATATTATCTGAAAATTTCAAAATAAATTAATTATCGGTAGAAGAAAAAATAACTACGAATTAACCTTCAACTTTGTTTTGATTTTTCGAGAACCAACCGGAAAGCCAGCCCTTCTTCTCTTCTTGTTTCTTGTTCTTCAGGATCTGTTGTGTCTCGACCTCTGCTTGACTTCGAGACAAAACTATTGAAAATAAATTCAATTGTTTTTCTAGTCTTTCAATCTCTGCTTTTATTATATCTATATTTTTGGACAAAAGTTTCTGTTTATATAGTTCTTGATATCTATTCATTTTGATTCGATGGTCTTTAATCCTATTCCAGGACCAGCTCTCCCCTCTTCTCCGGATGTCGGTCTCCATTATGGCAGTGAAGGCAAAATTCCACCACTTTTTCGAATGACCTAAAGTTTAATTCAAATTTTGATTTACCACTTATTGCGCCACTTTATAATTGCACACAATTGGGACAATTCATGTCAATCAAAATCAGCACAATTGTATCTAGATACTATTGCACCCCTTATCACAAACTTACATTCAATTGCAATAAACCAATTAAAAATAATATATTTTTGATAAAATAATGCAATTACATTCTTCATAGATTAAATCTTAAAACCAGGGATTAATAATTAACCTATCTATAGAGAGAGGACCAAGAAAGGCATTTTCGAAAAAAAATTGCCAAAAAAAAACCTACAAGTATTAGGACAGAAATTTTTTCAAAAGCGGTAAAATTACATAAACAATCACTTAATTTTACTTGCAATTTAACCAGATTTTACTAAATATAAACTGTATTTAACAGTAATTTTGAAAAAAATCTATTAAATTTAAACTAAAATCACAAATAATTGTCTCCTCCCTGAGTGACTGGCAAATTATAAGTGAGAGTACTTTTTTGCAAATCAAATGTCAGAAGAATTGAATGTAAATGTTTAAGATTAGGAGGTTGAATTGTACTTCTCTTATAAATATTTTATTAAAATCTACAACTTAATATTTTAACTTAACAAGTGTTCGGGCGCGTGGCCAGTACAGTCAGTTTTTTTTTCTTCTAAAAGTGGTCCAAAAATATTACTACTTTTTAAAACGATTTATCTGCAATGATATAGTATTAACAGATAAATCGTTTTAAAAAGTAGTAATATTTTTGAACCACTTTTAGAAAAAACTGACTGTAAGTTATACAATGAGGGGATCGAGGGGGTCAAAAAGGGTTGGTTGATGTAGCTATTGTAGTTTTCGAGAAAATGCAAAAATAATATATTGAAAATTTGTAATATTTGGAATCTCGTATTTCGAAAACGATAAACATTCCCCAATCGAAAGTTAATCTTAAAAGTTACTAATACATCTCATTGATTATGTCCAGTGGTGTTCCAGTGTACTGCCAGTGTACTAACCTTGGAACATTAAATTTTGCTTGGTATTGCATATGTCTATTAAATTTTGTACTAATCATATAAAGCATTATTAATTAAAGCAGTGTAAAATAAACTTAATTCTCAATATAATATTTAGGGTTTAAAATTTCTAAATCGTACTCAGTGATAAATTTGTGTCTGTTAAATTTTGAGTACAGTATTTAAACAATACGAGGAAGTTCAAAACACTATCAACGTTTCATAGTTAATCTTGGCTTTAAATAATATTAAAAAAGTAAACAGATTAGTTTGAGTGAACAACACGAGTTATACGAATGAACTTTTACTCTATATAGTATCAAACTTATTTTTGCCACTGAGCACGGTTCAGTTATTTAAAACCCAAAATAAAAAAGCACACCATTGATTATGTCAATTGATTATATTGGCAAAATATATATTTTCAGTAAGCCCAGGCATGATTTTCCGTAGAGGTCTACAAATGTTGATTTTTAAGATGTTTTTGGCTTAATGAGCTTGAAATATTTATGTTTTTATTAAATGATATTTGATACTTTATATTATAGTAAAAACCCTACTTTGATAGCTCAAGTGGTTCAAGAGATAAATTTATGCCACCTGACCCACATTAAATACAACTAGAGATTTTTTTAATTTTGAAAACAATAATTTTATTTTATTTTTACGTGCACAAATATATCAGTAAGTATTAACTTAAACAAAATTCTATTTTGAGAGTTAAGCGTAAAAAACACATTTTCAAATTTTCGAATATACAGCTTTTTAAATTTTCGAATATGTTCCCGGGGTGGGACAAAAAATATTTTTTGAATTTTGTACATTTCATACTTTCTCTCATTAGATGAATTTTACTAGATTTTATTTGCTTTTCTGGTTCTGGAAAAATGAAATTGCAAATATTTTCGGGTTTTGCACCTACTCCCTTAAAAGCTCTATAGAATTTTTTTTAATGCTATTACCTTGCTATTCTACATTTTAGTAATACACAATTATCTGATATTTACTGGCATTTATATTAAAAATTTAAAGCAAATATATTATGTCGATTATTGATTTTATACAGATTATATTTGAAATAATAATTTTTATAACTAAAATACAAATTTTCTCTGTAAAGCAGATTTAGTTGTAAGTTAGAAGCGGCGTTTAGCAAGCATAAAAGTAAGCATGAGCATATTTCTGAAAATACTCTAGACTTTGAATATATAGACAATGTTTAGAAATAAGTGAAAAACAAGTTTAATAGTTTGTCAAAAATTCAATACAAAATAATAAGAGTTTAAACATTATATAAATTTTAAAACTTTTATTGTAGAATCTATACTATTATAGTATAATAGGGTTCAATAAAATGTTATTATTTTAATTAATGTTATTTGAATTTAATTAATGTTATTTGAATTTAATTAATGTTATTACTCATTTTAGTAAAATTTCAGGTAAAATCCCCATGGTTACTAAACGCCGCTTTTTAATAAACTATAACTTATAATATTCATTATTTTAAATATAAATTATACAGGGATCGATCAGGAAAAATCACCCTAATATTGTAAATTTGGATTTACCCCTCCCCCCCTAGCATTTGGTCCGCAAAAAAAATACCCCCTCGACTATTTGCCGATATAATATAATATAACAAATGTTTAAACTATTTTACAGTTTTGATAAAAGTTTGGTCCAAAATGTAGTGCAATATTATAGTACCTAGATATAATTGCAGCTTCATCAGAAATTCACTTCTCATTGCGCTCAATTGTAAGCATGGTGATTCGGTAATTCGGTAAATATTATAATTAAATCAATTATTAGACTCACCTTTAATTGGCACAAATGGTCTCCATTTCCTGAAAGGTTTGGCAACATTTAAGCGATCGATTGCATCCAATAATAGTAATAGCGATTCGAACTGCAATCGAGTCATCCGTAACTCGAATACATCCAAATCCATCTGAATGTCCAGCACTGGAATGCTATAGTCATCGGCTTCTGGTTTGCGGTTAATAACAGCATTCGAAGTGAAATTAATTGGCGATAAAATGTACTGTAAATTAGTGGGAGTTTTGTGTCGGTTTGCAATCCTATCCATTAGTATTTCGTCAATACTTTGTTCGTCCAATTTGGACAACAAATCAGACTTCGATTTAATTATAAAAATTCATTAAAAAATTGCTTTAATTCTAATTAACAATTGAAAACCTGATTGCAGTTCCAATAGAAGGCCAGACCTTCCAAAGTAACCAATTTATAGATTATGTTATCGTTGGCCTCTTTTTTCGATGACTTCTGATTGTCATTGTTTTGGGTCTCAAAAACCAATTTATGTAAAGTGAGTCCGACCTGGAAGTGGTTGTTCGGCCACGAGATCTGGTCCTCATAGCAGATGTGGACATTTGTGATGAAGACCTGAAGATTTTTGACTATTTGTGCGGCGAATTTGGTCGCAAAACTGTCGTTATTTTTCTTGTCTTCAGAGTCTTGAATAATGAATAAAAAGTTGAATAAAACTAATCTAAAACCAATCACTTAATCAGTTAATCACTTACTCGACTCTTTCGACCTCTGCTTCGCCTCTTCTATTCTCTCCAATTGTTTTTGTTTGGAATTCCATT
>JAQFXP010004081.1:0-11272 GCA_034693685.1 Belba bartosi
CTGACCAGCTGATTTTAAATCTAACATATATTATGTTTCTAAAACTATATAGTTTAAATTTGAATTTTGAAAGACTGGTTTAGAGCAATGTTTGAAAACGGGTTCAAAGAATCGATCGATAATGAGATCAAAATAATTGACACAAACTTTCAATCATTTAAATCAATGCTTCGATTCGTTTATAGCGAACAACTCGTTATAGAGAATACAGAAACCGATCGATTGTTGGCTCTAATGGATGTCTTCAGATGTGGCCATAAGTACCAATTGGTTCGACTTATGAATTGCGTGGAAATGTCGATAATTAAAGAGATTTGTATCGAAAACATCGAAACTCTATATAAGTTTGGATTAGATTACGATTTGAATAATACTATCAATTGTTTGAAGACTTATATCGAAACGAGTTTTGAATTATTGCGAAATAAAGACAACGAATGGCTAAAGCGGTTCAACACTAATACAGACAACTCGTGGTTAGAGATCGTATACAAGAAATTCGTCGAATTAAGTGCTAATAAATCGATGACTAAAGAAGTCAATTGTTGGAAGAGTTTTAGTTTTAAGTAAATAAACTAAAGTTTAGATTCAAATCAATTCGATATAAATTATGAAATTTTGCCTAATTTTTGATTTGATTAACAGTTTTCGTATTGAAGTTATATTTGCTTTTTGTAAATCATGTTTTGCAATAAAATTGATATTTATTTGATTTTCTATACAATTATTAAAATAAAATATATTTTTATTGAAATTAAAATTTTTTAAATGTTAACATGTCAATTTGCTAGTATCGGTAGATATTACGGTATTATAATTATTAATATAAAGTATATATAAGTATTTATAAGTACAGTATATATAAGTATATATAAAGTATTTAGTATTACATAAAATGAGTTAATTATTGTAAGTATTTTCTTATTAACTTATTTGCCGACAATCTTAGTCGACATCAGTTTCATGTGATTCGAACTCAGTTTCGGCACTAAATAGTTATTAAAATATTTACTCTCGTTTTGCCTCAAATACCCGTTTATTACACATATCTTCAGAACTGAATGCAAATTAACTAATGATTTGATTTTAGACTTCAATTAGAAGTGACAGAAATCTATACCGAATTTTACACAACTCTCCCGTTATGTTCGGATAGTGACCCAAATCTACAAACATTTGATTTCCAAAAGAGCACAAAAAGCCAATTAGAAGCCAATTTAACCTTGATTAAACTATTAATTTTTACTCTATTAGCTTATTTATAAGTTTAAAATTAATATTTTGGTTAATGA
The DNA here is from genome assembly GCA_034693685.1 of Belba bartosi. NCBI lineage: Eukaryota > Metazoa > Arthropoda > Arachnida > Sarcoptiformes > Damaeidae > Belba > Belba bartosi. Next base: position 1,293 of record JAQFXP010004081.1, read on the forward strand.
TTAAAGTTTTTATTCAGTCTATAAATACATTGAACTTTGATTGAAATTAGATTAATTTTAATATAAAAACAATAAAAATCTCTCAAAAAAAATTAAAGTGAAATCAATTGAAATTGAGTTTTAAATAAATTTAAAATTTTATTTTTATATAAGTTTTATTTAAAGTTAATATTATTCGATGTTTTCAAACTTTTAAATACATTTTTAATGGAGCAGCATGTTGATATTGATTTGAAACAAAGCCGACTTTACGGCGAACCCATATTTGTGTATTAAATATAATAATAAATATTTATTTTAATTGTGAAACAGACCTGCCGGCCATATGAGCGACAGTAGTACAGTTCTTTATATTATTGCTTCGAACTTAGTCTTATTATTACTCTTTATAGCTTTGGCTTAACTCATATGGCCGGCAGGTCTGTTGTGAAACAGTAAACGATATCTATAGTGAGACTAAACTGTATACAAAACCGCGTGTCTCTCACATTACAAATCATTTGTTTTTAAAATTGTGTTTAAAACTTAATAATCAATTAATAATTAAATTTATTTAAAGTATTTAAATAATTTAAATAATTTTTTTATTAGAATTAAATTTAAACATAATTTTGTGAAAATAAACGAATTATTAATTTTCTAATTGTTTACTGAATTGAATTGAATATTAGAAATGCAATCAATGGCTCCGGAAGCCCAGGGATCACTTACTGGTGTGGCCCGGAAGGGATCGGCACTCACTTTAAGCACTGGCAGTGAAGAACCGATGGAATGGATTAGTGAAGAAGTGAACGGAATATCGCAATCCGTTGTCTATTACGAGAAATGCATTAAATTATTTGAATTGAAATCAATTGGAGTTTTGGATAAATTATTGACAAATAAAGTGCGAATCAAACGATTGGAACTGGAATTACAGGAATTGGGAATCGATTACAAGAATCGATTGGAGAATAAACACAAAAAACGGAAGAATTGTTTGCATTTCAAGCAATTGTTAGAAAACCAATTGTTTGAATCGAAAACCGTTTTATCGAAAATTGAGGAAAAATATCGAAAATTATCGGAATTTAAGAAAAAACTGATTAATAGATTCGATAGATTGAGAGCAAAGGATACGAATTATTTGAATTGTTTGGCGAATGAGTCGACAGATTGAGACGAATTGATGGCTAGAGTTGAGAACAAATCTGATTAACAATTGAATAAATATTTTCGTATTTTTATATTAAATAAAATAAAAATAATTTTAAATAAATTAATTAAATAAAAGAATTGCTAACGAAGTACACACTTTTAATGTAACTTGTTACTTTTTAATCTATTAAACAATACAAAAATTAAACCAAATTCTGTTAATTGACTTTAAATATGTTTATACTTTTAATAATGTTTTAGTTATATAACATTAAAATCAAATTCGGAAAAATATAATTACATTAGAATTAGTTATTATTATTATTTTAATTCATTGAATTGTTCGTGCTAAAAATCGAAATTTGATTCTTTAATTAAATTGAATTTAAATTGACTTTCGATCGATTGCTTCGGAATTGAGAATAAAATTCGGTTTCGATTCGAAAATCTGTTTATTTGAACCGAATTTGTCGACCAATAGCTCTCTAATGAAAAAATTGGTTTTATTTCCAATCGCTTTCATTTTATTGACTCCATTCACGATATTCTTTACGTAAGTATTCATTAGTCGACTGTCAGTCGAAAGAATGAAAATTATATTAATTTTCAAAATTAGATACGTTTTAGCCGTTTATAACCGAGAAGTCGAACCAATATTTCCATATGTAAGCGACTGCGCCGCCCGACCCCCAGAGGCCTCGTTTTTTACATTTTTGATATTCATTGACAGCTTTTTATGTTAGATCTTATTATTATATAAATCTAAACAATATTTTGAATTAAATATTTGATTATTTCTTACAGTTTTGTCTTCAGTTTTGTTGAGATATTTTCAGATAAAAACTATAATAGAAAACGAAAATAATTGTCAATTAATGTCAATATCGAAGCAATTGTCGAAACGAATACTGAAATTCAATACCGTTTCACTGGTTTTGTCGCTATTTATATGTTTTTCATTGACAGCAATCGCTTCGTTCAGAGTCTCCGAAATGATACGTTTCCACAATTCCGGCGCTTCTCTACTCTTCCTCTTCGGACCCATTGTCTATGGAATCCAATCTTGGATTTCATGTCAATTGGTTCCACACATTAACAGCAAATTTATGGCAAATTTTCGACTTTTTGTTACAATTGTTTCAATCATAAGTATAGTAACGATGAGTTCATTCACTCTTTGGTCGTATTTCCTGTTCACTAAAGACTGGCGAAAAGATCGGTATAAGTGGAAACCAGAGGACGGCGGGTATGTCCAACATGTCATCGCTACCAGTGCTGAATGGGTTTATCTTCTCCTCATTAGTCCCTATTTTTGTACATTTATTTCGGAACTAAAAAGACTTAAATTTATCAAAACTTTGACTTTTGAGTACATTTTGGAGCAATAAATTCAAATCAATTATTCATTAAATTATTGTAAAAATTTGTTATAAAATTAAAATAAAGTTTAAAACTTATATTTATATGCATTTTAGGGCATAATTTAATTTATATCCAAGGCAATTAATTAATTTTAATTGTTCAAGATATAATTATTTTCACCAAGACAAAATAACCATATTGAAAATTCAAAATTAAGTTTTGTTTTTTGCATCAAAATTGAATAAATTTCAATTAATTTATAATGAATTTCATAAACCACTCATATAAAGGCATACCTGTGCTGCTAAACAGTAGACATTTTATGAGAAATTAAATTTTTAAATTAATTATTAAAATATTTAGAGAAATTAGTAAAATTGTGTCAATTTTATGCAATTTTTAAATATTTATTTAGTTTTCAACTGAATGAGTGGTATAGGTATAAAGAATTCAGTTATCAAATTGATTTAAATCAGTGAAAGAATCATCATGGTAACTATCGGGTGAGGCATTCAAGTCGATCTCAGTCAGGGGCTCCGAATCCATTCGATCCAAGACTGGAATCATTGCATTTTGTACTTCAATGGCATTCTTGTAGACAATGTCGAAGTGAGACAATTGCATTGCATCGATAATTTGTGCCAACTCTTTGTAGACGGGTTTCAATGTAAAATCAGATTCGACCAAGATTAGTTTGAGCTGAACACTCAAATACAAAATATCACAGTGGAATTTTGGCTTTTTTTCAGACTCCCGGGCCATTCCAAAGTCGACGTATTTGACTACACGTCGATTGTTGTCATTGGTGTTAAACATAATGTTATTCCCACCGATGTCCCGGTGCTCGACACCCATTGAGTGCAGATAACCCAGGCCTTCAATCATTCCTCTGAACAGATCATTCACTTCCCATTCCTCGAACTTTTTGTCTGCCAAACGATATTTGAGAATAAGTTGAGCCAACGTTCCTCCGTTGGTGTACTCCATCACTACATACCCGTATTGAGTCGTTCGGAAAGTTATGTAGAGTTCGACAATGTTTGGGTGATTCAAAAACACCAGAAGTGACGCCTCATTCAACGCGTTAAGACCTTCTGTTTTGGCCTCTGCTGACCGAATATCTATCTGTTTGATGGCACAGGTCTTCCCAATCAATGGCCTCTTATCATATGTGAGTCCGGTTCTCTTCCGGTACTTTTTGTAAATTGTATTTTTGAACTCTTCTTCACTAATTTGGTATTCTTTGAATGCATTCTTATTGCAAACGCCATTGAAAACCGTTCCGTAATTACCGGCCCCTATTGCTACCCCCACATCATAGCCGAGTCCACTCAACATAGCTCTGTCTTCTTCTGAAATTCCTGCCATTTTGTGCTTTGATTGCAATTTTTATCGCAATTTTCTATTGTCTACTAAATTGTTTTTTGTTTTTATATATTGAATTTTTTAAAATTTTTTATTCATTTTTTATTTTATTAATTAAAAGTATTCTTCAATTATTTCAATAAAATGTTAATAAAAATTTTAATTAAAAGTAATATAAATTTAACAGTCTATATTTTAAAAAGTTATTTTTAATTAGATGACGTCTAATAAGAACATTATTTAAATTTTAAAAGTTTTGATATTAATTGTTGATCAAACGAAATGTATATAATTAATAATTTTACTAATTTGTTCAATATAGAATAAAATATGCTTGATCAAATATATTTGTAATTTTACACTTGAAAGAAAACTTTAATAAATATTTAAATTATTATCTTAAATTCTAAATTAAACAATTACAAAATTAAAATATGTATTAGTTTATTAAACTTAACTAGATAGTTAAAATTTTTTATTATACAGTAGTTTAATGTAACAAAATGTAGATAAAATCGGAAAATATATAATTTATTGCACAAAATAACAATATTTAATGCGCGCTCTACTTAATCGAGTTTATATTAATTTTGAAATCTCTATCAGAATCTCATTGATAGTCATTAAGAGAAATATTATTTGAATTATAAATTGTTTGAAATTAAAGCAAAATTAATGTCAATAAGTGATAGCAAATCGAATGACATATCTGTGATGTCATCGAATAGATTAGAGATGAAACAGCCGTACAAACTAATGATCGACATCTGGGGTGTAATCACTTGTTGGGATTTCGCCAATTATCTCAAATATTATATCGAAAACAATTTGCAAAACTATTTGACGCAAAACTGGTCCGAAGATTGTCTCAAAGAGTTTGTGAAGCGTTTAAGAGAACAGTCTATTACAGACAAACAAACAAATAGTGATTTACCACTAATTGCCGAAGAGGTCGAACTGAATAAATCGAAAGAAGTAATCGAATCGATTGTTGAAAACATAAAATACAGAAAAAATCACAAATTGTCGACATTTAACGTCGATTTGGAATTGCTTTATAACTCGATTTGGTCGGACGGGTATAGGAGTGGAGAACTAGTGACCCACTCGTTCGATGACGTGAAGCCGGCGCTACATAAGTGGACAACACATGACACCGACTCCGAACTGGACTTTATCAAAGTCTATACATTCGCTTCGGGTCCGTCCGACTGTCAGAAGTTGTTTCTCAGTTCAACGGTTTGCGGGGATTTGAGTCAATACATAGTTTGCGGAATCAATAGTTTCCATAAATTCAAAACAGAGCCAAACAAATACAAAGCCATCTCTTCACTACTCGAAAACATCCCCAAAAACATTCTATACCTAACCGACAGACCCGATAAAGCGAAGGCCGCTATAGAGGCCGGTATGAGAGCTGTGATTGTCTTAAGGCCAGGAAATAGACAACACTCTGAAACGGAATTAAGTAGTTTTCAAACAATTGATTCTTTCGAAGACTTGCAGTTTTTGCCATAAATTCTCACAAATCTATAAATTTTTTAATGTATATTCTTATTATTAAATTACTTCAAAATAAAATTTCCCATTATTGCCACTAAAAATTGAAAACCAACCAATTAACCAACCAACCAATTAAAACCAACTAGGTCAATTAAAATTATGACCATTGCCTTTGACCATAGGTTTGGCGTATATAAACATGCGATTCATTAACCAAATAAACAATTCCTGATTTTCCTAATTATTTTCGACAAATTCTTAAACTCTCAAAAAAAGTTATTTAAATATAGCTGACATATTATGCTGTATTAATTAAGTAATTTTTAATTTAATTTAAATTAAAAATTACTTAATTAAGAGTTAGATTGGATTTACTTTAGGTTAAAATGCGCTGCAGTTATGAATCATAACTTATGATCCAATACTTATTAATTATAGTAATTATGTAATAAATTAATAGGTAATACCTGTTTGATATAGTAAATACTTATCAAGTTTAATAAAAACAATCCATAGTTTTTTCCGCATAGACTCAACTATTGGCCATATTTTAAAAACTGAATTTAAACGAAATAATGGTTTAATTTTCGACTTTGTTTTTGAAGCACAGAAGTGACGGAAATCTATATCGAATTTCACTGTTATGTCCGAAAAGTGATCAAACTCTACAAAAAAGGAATCGTAAATGGGAAAGGGATTAGCCAAAAATTCCACTGATTTTGAAAATTTGAATTTAACCTCCCCCCCCTAGCATTTGGTCCGCGAAAAGATACCACCTTGACTTTTTCTTTTTGCTTTTTTTTATCAAAATCAAGAAATTTTATTAAATTGATGCTAAATCTGATTTAAATTCAGTTAATTTAAGTAAAATTTTATCATATACTGTATTTATATATATAAATGGGTTTTTGAGCATTTTTGGAAAATCCCTCTCCTGATACTTCCTAGGTTTTTGGCAAATATATTGGGGGAAAATCCCTCACCTGATTAATCCTCCTAGGTTTTTGGCCAAAATTTTGAGGGAAATTCCTTCTCTGATCCCCCTCCTGGATCGTCCGATCTTCTCGATCCCTGCTACGAACATTCCATTATTTATTGAAATAATTTTAATAATTATTTTTATTTTCTATACTCACATCTATTTCCTATTCCTTGATTGTAATCAAATCAGAAATTTTACTTAAATAAGATTAACTAAAGATTAAATAATTGGATAAAAGGATAGACTAAGTTGTAAATAATTAGCTATTTTATTAGATTTAGAGCTTTTGCGCTTTCAGTCGTTTCAGAACTTTCTAAAGAAGTTAAAACTTATCAGAATTTAAGTTAATTTTATTGATGTGCTTTTAAATTTGCGCAAGGTAATTATTGTTTTGTAAATATCTTAGATAAAGACTTAAATTTACTATAAACGTAAATAGTTTATAGAAGGCTTTTATTTTTATGGGATTATTTCAGATTTGTGCATGTTAATTTTCTAGACTTTATAGAATGAGTTTTGGATTTATATATCGTTTTATGTTTTATAGAATATATATAAACTAATACTGTATATACTGTAGAAAGAGAAACAAAAATATTTACCAAAGATTGAGAAGGTCGGCCGATCCAGGGGAGTATCAGGGTAGTGATTTTTCCCAAAATTTTGGCCAAAAACCTAGGGGGAATCAGGAAGGGGATGTTTCCAAAAAAGCTTAAAAAACCTATATATTTATGATGAAATTTTACCTAATTTAATTGGATTTAAACTAAATTTAGTTAATTTAACTGAATTTAAACCGAATTTAGCACCAATTTAGAGAAAATTTGGTAATTTTGGGCAAAAAACCCAAAAAATTTGCAGCCACTTTCGGCGACCGGCAAAACCTCGAGGGGGTACCTTTTCTCGGACCAAATGCTAGGGGGGATAAATGCCAATTTTCAAAATCAGGGTGGGTTTTGGCTAACCCTCCTTCCTTCACAATGCTTGATATTTACGTTATTAGTATATTAGAAAATTTCTTGTCTAATATTTTTAAAATTAAGTTCAGTATAATAAATATGTTTTTTATAATGTTAGTAATCCTTAGTAATAGTATTTATTATTAATAATATTTACTTAATAAAAAAAAATCATCAGTAGCAATCTTAAATAATATAAAATATTTGCAAATCTAAAGATGAAATTCAAGGTTATATTTATTTAAAATATGTGAATATTTTTTTATCTAATCTTGTTTTAATGAGTAAACTTTAGTTTTATATAATTAGAATTTAAAATTTCAACTTAATTTAACGTACAAAATAAATTTTATGAGTTTAAATTAAACTTGCAATTTATATTAAATAATACAAAATAAAAATTACTCTTTAGTTGTTTAAATGCTTATTATAATAACAATAATATTTAAATTATTTCTGTAAAATTGAGAATTAATTAATTTTTCAAAAATGGTTCAAGCAACTATCTACAAACTACTATTATTCGCGTGGATAACAGCACAGAAACAGCTGATCCACGACTTAACTGCTTCGAGAACTGAATGGAAACAGAGATATGACTTCATAGTTGTCGGCGCCGGTAGTGCCGGATGTGTTGTCGCCAATAGACTAACTGATGACAAGAATATAAATGTCTTACTTCTGGAAGCGGGTGAATCACAAAGTGCTGTATATAATGACATACCGGGAATGTGGTCTTATATAACGAGCACCCAGCACAATTTTTGGAACTATTATAATGAACCACAGCAATTCGTCGGCAAACAATACCCGGGTGGTCGTATTCCTGAGCCCCTGGGGCGCACACTGGGCGGTTCGTCGGCTATTAATGTTATGCTCTATAATAGAGGAAATCGAAGGGATTTCGATAATTGGGCGGAAAGGTATGGCGCAAAGGGTTGGAGTTATAAAGAGGTTTTGCCGTATTTTATAAAACTTGAAAATAATACAAATGAAAAGATTGTTAGGGAAAATCCGGGCTTTCATGGCACTAGTGGTCCGGTGCAGATATCCAGTCCAACAAATCCGTCGAAAATTTTATTGAAATTAAGTAATGCTTTAAATGAATTGAAATTTCGAGAAACAGATATTAATGGTGCGAATCAATCGGGATATATGATCGGACAGTCGACTATTACTAGAAATGGATTAAGAGCCGGAACGGGCAATGCTTACGTCGACCCTAACCCACACCCGAAAAACCTTCATATTCTCACGAAAGCACTTGTCGTCAAAATACTATTCAATAGTTCGACTGCTATTGGCGTTGAGTTTACAAAAAATAATAAATCGTATCGAGTTTTTGCCAACAAAGAGGTCATTATATCCGCCGGTAAAACATAAAATATTATTTTAAAACAACTTGTTAAATTGGTTTAAAAATAACTACAGTATTATATTATTTAATTTTAGGACCAATTAATTCGCCACAACTATTAATGTTATCAGGAGTTGGACCAAGATTAAATTTAGAAAACTTAAAAATACCAGTAATACAAGATCTACCGGTTGGCAAAAATTATGTCACAAACCCAGTAATACATTTATTTGTTCCGGTCAACCAAAGTCTGACACTACCTGTGCCTCAACTCTCCGAAGAACAGTTGAGTCAATTGTATTTCGGCAAAAGTGGTCCGCTTTCGGAAGTGGCCGAAAATATTCTCTACTTTAGTACAAAAATGAACAAGGACAAAGAATGGCCAAATGTGCAAGTTACATCATATGCAACAAATGCTACATTAGGTATGCTTATGGAATTGGTGCGCACCCGAAGCCGGGGAACTATACGACTGCAGTCAACCAACCCATTAGATCCGCCACTAATTGATCCAAACTTTTTAACTGATCCGCTCGACTACGAAGACTTTGTCGATGGCATTAAAACTGTGTTTAATATATTAGAAAATACATCTTTATCTCAATATGTTGATCTTGCTGCATTTAACCAACTAGACTGTCCTGTTTGTTCGAATCGGTTTATATATGAGTGCACTGAAGGAATCAATTGTCTTATAAAACACTTTACGTCAACTATTTTTCATATCGGCGGCAGTTGTCGAATGGGATCGACTGATAGGTCGGATGTAGTAGTCGATCCACTTCTGAGGGTTAAAAATGTAGTGAATTTACGCGTTTGTGACTCATCAGTATTCCCCGAACTACCCAATGCTCACACAAATGCCGCCTCTATTATGACGGGCGAGAAGTGCTCACAAATTGTTAAACAGTTTTACCATTTATTATAAAGAACTGTAATGTCATCGTTGGCTCTATTCAGACACAAAACTATTTTATATATCAATAATTGAGTTGAAGCGGATTTGATACTCAGATTCTGTGGCAAACATTTGTTTGAATTAATTAATTCAATTATTTTTATTTTGTTTTGTTTTGCAATTTTATACTTTAGTTAAAAATAGATTAAATATTGTTTTAAATTAAAATTATAATAATATTATAAATATATTTACTTTAAACCAGAAACTGTTCAAGATAAAGATTTAAAAATATTGCTAAAACTTTAATGTACAATTTTAAGCAATTTAAATTGTATATATATACAGACAAATCCAATCGAAGTCAGACGAAAAATTTTGCTATATAATAGAACTATAAATAGGTTAGCTTGTACA
>JAQFXP010004082.1:0-11271 GCA_034693685.1 Belba bartosi
TGACATTGCTTTCGGATGACAAGATGTTTAGTGTTTGAACATTCATTCATTGATTAAGTATTTCATACAATCATTTGTTTAAACTTAATAACAAAATTAACTTAAATTAAACTATTTTGCAATACATTCTATTTGCCTATTACAATATTATGATTATTTGTTTAATAGTATTTTATTTAAAAATTTGTTTAATTTATTAACAAGTTTGTTTTACAATTTTGTTACATTAATTAATTATTAAACAAAAAATATCAAATTTATTAAATAAGTTTATTTTTAATACAGAAAATGTTTTTAAAAATCAGCAATGTTTAATGTAAAGTAGATATTTTAATTTGAAAACTATTAACTAGTTCTACAATCTACAACAATATTTTTAAAAAATAATAAAACTTATTATCAAATATTAATATATTTCAAAATATTTATACATATAAACTTGGTTAAGTTTATTAAGGTTATGTACTGAATTAATAACACTGTAAATATATTAATAATATAAAAAATTAGGTAAATTAGTGTTGCGTGTTTGTTTTTATATAATATATATGAATATAAATATTTAAAAAAACAAATTCTACTAATATTTGGCAAAATTAGACCACAATTCCAGTACATATTTATCAAATTTAATTTTATTTTGGGTATAATTAAACCGCGAATCAAATGGAAAACCAAAGTTAAACTCCAGTTCTGCGCCTAGAAATGTACCATATAGTGTCTTGCTGATTCCAAAAACAGTCTCATCAAATGTGCTTGTATATAACCATTCAAGGAATCAAAAATTATTTTTTGGTGAATGCAATGCGTATTGTTTTGCAAATAGATATGTCAGACATATGATGTATGTATCGCTAATTAAGCCAATTAGAGCCCAATTCATAGCTTGTGTTTAATAGTATTCTATTTTAAATTTGATTTAATTTTATGCCAAGTCAATTTTACAAATTTTCTTTTGTATTGTTAAATAAATAAATTAATAATTAATAAAAGATATAATTTATTAAATAAATTCAATTTTAATAAAATATTTTTTTAAAAATTAGTAATGTTTCAGAAATATTTCAAAACAAATTTATTTTAAAATCCTATTAATTACAAATAAAACAAAAATATAATTACTAAAATTTAATAATAGCTCGCCCAAAAGCTGTCACACGTATATTGAAACAAGTTTTCAAAAATGTTACCAATTCTGTCTGGATGTATTTCAGCAATAATCTTTGGTCTAGCATTATTATTTCGATTAATTAGTTTTTTCCACAACGTGTAAAGATTGACATTAGGTTTACTATTAAAAATAAATAAATATTATTATTTATTTGTAACAAATTAAATAATTTGTAAAACTATATTTAAAAAACAATTTGTTTTGCATTTAAACAAAAAAAAATTATATACAGTGCCCTTCAGATATATGTCACCAACAGCAATGTAGTCACAGTATCGTTATTTTAAATTAACCCTATAACTTAAGGGGTGGTGTTTAAATTTAAAAAATGTAAATGTAAGTAAATACTCAATAAACTATATTAACATGCTAAGCGCTAAATAAATTTACTTAAATATTTCAAAACAAAGCTTAAAACCACAATTAAAATTTTTATAATTGATTTAATTCTGAAATACATTATTTTCTTATTTATATTTGAATTAAATTCTAATTGTAAACAAGACTGTGTCCAAAATATAGTTATATATAAAAATTAAATTAATTATAAAATTTTTAATTGTAATTTTAATCTTTGTTTTAAAATATTTAAGTAAATTTATTTAGCGCTTAGCATGTTAATATGGTTTATTGAGTATTTATTTACATTTTCATTTTTTTAATTTAAATATCACCCCTTATGTTATAGGGTTAATTAAAAATGAGGATACTGTGACTACATCGCTGTTGGTGACATATATCTGAAGGGCACTGTACAGTATATACAATGGTATGCATTTCAAGCTTAGATGCAACACAAGTTTAAACCAAGCTGCTTTTATTAGTTTGATATCAATCTAACATAAATAAAATAGAATTTGTGCTTCTGTGCAATAAATATTTTTCTAGTTTATAAAGTATTATATAAAGTATATTATACCGAGTTTTAGCAAATCCAGACCACAATTCCAGAACTTGTTTATCAAATGTAATTTCTGCAGGTGTATAATTAGACCCTGCGATGTATGGATAGCCAAAGACAAACTCGGTTTCTGCACCATGAAATGCACCATCGTAAGTTCCATCGAGTCCAAACGCAGCTTGATCAACTAAACTTGTGTATGTCCATTCAAAGAACCATACTCGATTTTTTGGCGAAAGCATTGCATATTGCTTTGCAAACAGATATGTCGGACATATGAGGAATGTATCGCCAATTAAGCCAACTAGAGCCCAACTCATAGCATATGTTTGATTAGGAAATAAAACAGTCAGGTTAAAATAGTTGTTTGCTATATCTGTGCCGTTTGTAAAGCCTAATCCTGATAGAAAGGCATTGGCATAGACCGCTTGTGTAGTTAAATTAAACATTGCTGGTACAAATGGAACTAATGTGACTGCTTCGTTTTTCATGACACCGGCCATTATACTAATGTCTATAAAAAATTAATTTTAATTTTAATAACAATGAATATAACAAAAATATGTTTTAATTAAGCAATAAAATAATTTAAGTTATTTTTATAATATGCTAAAAATTTATTAATAAATTATATAACATATTAACACTTAATCCACAAAAAATTTTGTAAGTTAAATCAAATAATAATATAAATTTAAATACTTTTATTAAACATATTGGCTGCAAATGCATCTCGAAAAGACATGGGCAAAAACTCAGTTCCAATGGTTGGGTAGAAAAAAGAACTAGTAAATGGTACAAATTGATTTGCTGTGACATTGTCTCGTAAACACTGCAACCAATCCGTTGTATTACAATTGAGGCTATTTGCCAATTGTTGGGCTGACGCTAATGCAGTCGTATTGTCCATAAATGTGGCGTTTTTGTTAAAATATAGAGATCCGCTTTCCATGATACAATTTCGAAATTTACCCATTGATTTCGGTGAGATTAAATGCGCGGACACCGACCAACTTCCGGCGCTCTGGCCAAAGATGGTAATTTCATTTATATTGCCACCAAATGCGCGCGAGTTATTTCTGATCTAATTACAGTTTAAATTAAATATAATTTAATAATTAAATTATAAAATAAAATAAATATTTTAAATACATTTTTAAAAGAATGTATATATAGTTATGATTTGGCCCTCACCCCCCCCCCTTCCGAGTATATTTGCAACCGAAACACAAAATATTGGTTTAAGATTTTATTATTAGTAGCAAGGAAATTTTTAATTTATTTATTTTCAACGACAAATAATTAGAAGTTCTGGGATTTAGTTATAAAATGTTTGTTTTTAAAATCTAGCAAATACAATTTAGCAAATATTCTCTCAAAAATGTATTAAAATACTATTCAATCTTGTTTTAATATATATTTATATAAATGTTAGTCTATTCAATATAATTTTAATTAAATTTAAAAAATTTATCTTAATAATTAAATAAAATTTCTAAATAATAATAAAATTCAAACCCAATCGAGAGCCATAAGTTGGTCATAAAAGCCAACATTCCCGGGCGCTGTGTCATCGTTTCCATATAAGAACCCCAACCAACCCAACCTATAGTTAGTAGTGACTAACACAACCTCCTGTGCGGCCAAAGCTGTTCCATCAAATTGCAAATGATTATTTACTGTATAATAAATTGAACCACTTGTAAGACCACCACCATAAAAATACAACATGATTGGTTTAAGTCCATCTCCCCGTCCAATTTGTGGCGTCCATATATTTAGAAATAAACAATTCTCACTATATGTTACATTTTGTCCAGCTAATGTTCTTTGAATACACGTGTTTTTTGGTATTGTCGCGTTGATTGTACCCTTAGTTGTAAATTAATTATTAAATTTTAAAAATAATATAAACAATTTATAATTTATATTAATATTTTAATTGATTGTAATCAACTTTCCTTTTCAAATAGTAATTTTTAAATGTTATTAATATTTCGAATGACGTTTATTTTAATTAAATAATAAATAAACAAGATAAAATTAAATTAAAATAAACAAATAAACAACTAATAGTTAGATTGATTTAACAACATTAAGGTATGTACGCTTACAATAGAAAACCAATTCAAGCATATTAAAAATTAGTTAAGGTTGCAAAAAATAAACTTAATGATATTTTATTTAAACTTTGAAAAATTATTTCAGACATTAAATATAAACAAACATAAATAATTTTAAAATTTAGTTTGATATTAAATATATTTAAATAAAATTAGATATATCAATTAAAAACATAAATTGTTAACGTTGTAAAAATTGTAATTTTGTACTTACAAGTGAAGTGTTAATTGCTACCGGTCTCGCAAACCTAAGATTTCCAATCGGCGGTTGTGCAAAAGGAATTCCCCAAAATGAATAAATTGATTTGTTAAAAGCCATCATTGTCGTGCCTTGAACTATACCCAAGGTTGTCGTTACGTTGATTATTTGGCAAAAACCAAATTCTATTAATGAGTTTATGCATAAACTAAACAAAATGAAAACTTTGCTAAAATTCATTTTATATACTGTACAATTTATCTAAAATTTTAAAATGCAGTTAAATTTTAATTCGAAAGCATACTTTATATATAGTGTATTTAACAGATAAAAAAGTTAATTTAATATGTTATTTTTTCCATTGTTTGGAAACAGGATAGACAACAGATATTAGGTTTTATTTTTTACTGTAATAATGTCTATAATCTCTCTCTCTCTCTCTCTCTCTCTCTCTCTCTCTCTCTCTCTCTCCTGCTCTCTCCTGCTCTCTCTCTCCCCTGCTCTCTCCTGCTCTCTCTCTCTCTCTCTCTAAATAATGCATTAAAAAATGCAGCTTGGTGTTGATTTTTTATTACTTAAGTCTAATTTGAAACAGCTTAGCCTTGTAATTTTTATTTTTAATTCAAAGTGTTAACCTCTAATAAACTATTAATTTTTAACTTTTTTTTTAAAAAAAAGCTTAAATATATTTTTTTATAAATTGTTTTCAAATATATAAATTATAATTATAGCTTTTAAACATATATAACAAAAGTCAATAAGTTAATTTAAAACATAAAAATTAAGAAAATAAATTAAATTATACGATCAACAAGATTGGCCGATTTAGGGAAATCAGGAAGGAATATTTTTCAAAAAAAAGTTATATATTTGTGATAAAATTTTGTTTAATTTAATTTTATATAAATCAAATTTAGCAACAATTTAAAGAAAATTTTTCAATTTTGGTCAAAATACCCAAAATATTTGTTAACCAACTTTGGCAAATGTTAGAAAAATTAAATGCTTTTAAAATCAAGGAGAATTTTAGCTGATTCTGTTCTTCTTCGTCCCCAATTAAATTTAAATCTATGTAATTTTAAACGTAAAAAATTTTTCGTTAATATTAGCTTCGTAAATTATCTACACTCTCCCCGTTTAGATTTGTTTTTTTACTGTTGGCAAATTTTTAAAACTTAATAAAAAAATTTTAGAAAATTTCTCTTTTTATTTTATTAAACGCGGTTTATGCTTAATAATCTCATAATTATAATAGTTTTAAAAAATACTTTAAATCCGACAAATGATCTAGTTTATTTTGTTTCATTTGTAAAATTAATATTGATTTTCGTAATTTAAACTTATTAATTTATTTTATAATTTTAAAATATACACAGTCTGTTTCATATATATGTAATTATAAACGATGTAGTAGACATAGACACAGTCCGGATTATTTACTAGTTCTTGCGCAATATTAATTGTCGAGTTTGGAATAATACTTTGGATAAAAAAGTGGTAAACCAAAGACTAGAGATTAAGAAAACCGGTCAATCCGATCTACAAATGTAAACTAATAAATCTAAAGTTATTGTTTATCAAAACTTAAAGTGTTAAACTCCGGTGTGAATGAACGCAGATGTTAGTGTTAAACCAGATATTCTAATTATAACTATGGGTAGGCTGTAGCAAACGCACATCTTTGGTTATTATAATAAAATAATTAAAATATTTAATAACAATAATTTATTTCCTAAATAAAGGAAAAAATAAACAAACAATATTTATTTATTTGTAAATTTTTAATAAATATTTTTAAATTAATTATTTAATAGTATTTTATTTAAAATTTTGTTTAATTTATTAACAAGTTAATTTTACAATTTTGTTTTAGTTTCGTTAATTACATTAATTTATTATTAAATAATTTTAAAAATAATTTGTTAAATAAAATTATGTAAATATAAAAAACAATTTTAAAAATTATTAATGTTTTAAGTATATTTGAAAACTAATATCAAATTATACCATGCACAAATAGAAAAAATATAAATATTAAAATTTAATAATAATTTGCCCAAAAGCTATCACAAGTATATTGAAACAAATTATCAAAAATGGTACCGATTCTGCCTGGATATATCTCTGCAATTTTTGTCGGTCTAGCAACATTATTTTTACTGATTAGCTTTTTCCACATTGGGTAATCCAAATTAGGTTTCCTGA
Organism: Belba bartosi; assembly: GCA_034693685.1. Lineage (NCBI taxonomy): Eukaryota > Metazoa > Arthropoda > Arachnida > Sarcoptiformes > Damaeidae > Belba > Belba bartosi. Next base: position 6,600 of record JAQFXP010004082.1, read on the forward strand.
TAAAAATAAATAAATTTTATTAATTATTTTTAACATATAAAATGTTTTGTACAATTATATTTAAGCATTTAATCAAACACACACATATATATATTATGATTATAATTTACGCTGAAATTGCAATCTAAGTTGCAAATTAGTTTAAACTAGCTCGTTTATAAGTTAAAATATTTTTGACAAAATAATGGTTAGAAATGATATACACATTAGACTCAAAAGTAACATACAGTCAGTCTAAACTGCTATTTACTATCAAACTGCATAAAAATAATCAAACTGCTATTATTAATTTGATAATAAAATATATAAAATAAAATGTTTGCTTCTGTGCAGTACATATTTTTTTCTAGTTAATAAAGTAATTTATAAAGTAAATTATACCCAGTTTTAGCAAATCCAGACCATAATTGCAGAACTAGTGCACCAAAACTAACTTCAGTTGGTGTATAATTAAAGTTAGGTAGTTGTGGATAGCCGAACACATACTGGAGCTCCTCGCCATGCCACGCACCATATGAATCATTGATTCCATAGTAAGCTTTATCAAATGAGCTTGGACCATAAGTCCATTCAAAAAACCAAACTCTATTTTTTAGCGAATTTATTGCATATTGTTTTGCAAACAGATAAGTCGGACATATGATGAATGAATCGGCAATTAAGCCGTATAGAGCCGAACTCAAAGCAACTGCATCGGTTGGAAATAAATTGGTGTCGCTAAAATAATTGTCTGCTATAGTTGCGCCGTTTGAAAATTGTAGGCTTGATAGAAAAAGACCGCCAAATGACACTTGTATAGATCTATTATAATTAGCCGGAATAAATGGAATTAAATTTGTTGCTTCGTTTTTCATTACACCGACCATTATATGAATGTCTATATAAAAATATTTTTAATTATTTATTTATTTCTATAATTTAATTTATATAAATTGACTTAATTAATTAATAAAATATTATAAATTAAGTTTTTTATAGAATGCTAAAATTTTATCAATACTTTGCATACTATAATAGAAATTAACTAGAAACAAAAATTATTTAGACTAAATTAATAAAGATTATAAAAATTTAAATACCTTGGCTAAAATTCCCGTTTGAAAATGCATGTCGGTACGAGTATGGCAAAAAAGTAGTGTTAAAAGTCGGGTAGATTGAGGCTGGAGCGCTTGAAGTAAGTTGAGCTGCGGTTACATTGTCTCGCAAACAATCCAACCAAACCGTACTATTAGTACAATTCAAGTTAGTCGCCAATTGTTGGGCTGCCGTTAATGCCGGCTCACTGTCCATAAATGTAGCATCCTGATTGAAATAGAGAGATCCGCTTTCCATAATAGCTCGCTTGAATAGGCCGGTAGATTCCGGTGACATTAGATGTGCTGATACGGACCAACTGCCCGCGCTTTGGCCAAAAATTGTAATTTTATGTTTATTACCACCAAAATTATCCGCGTTCTTTCTGATCTAATTGCGGTTTAAATAAAATTTTATTTTTGTAAAGCTGTATGTTTTTTATATTAATTTTAGAATGTAAATTTAGAATTATTTTGCTAAATTTGGCCTACAAATTTTCTAATAACATTTTTAATTTAAATTAATATCAATTTAGTATAAACTTATAGAAACTTAAGTATAATTAATATGATTTTAAATTATCAAATGTTTTTTTAAATTATAAAAGTTTAATATAATGAACTAGACTAGATTAGACTAAATAATAATAAATTTCAAACCCATTTAAAAGCCATAAGTTGGTCATAAAAGCCGGCATTTCCGGGCGCTGTCGAATCGTTTCCATATAAAAATCCAAACCAACCCAACCTATAGTTAGTGGTGACTAACACGACGTCCTCTAGAGCTAAAGCAGTTCCATCAAATTGCAATGAGCCATTTATCGTACTAAAAATTGAGCCAGTTGCAAGACCGCCGCCGTAAAAAAATAACATAATTGGCTTTAATCCATCACCCGGTCCAATTTGTTTTGTCCATATGTTTAAAAATAAACAATTTTCACTGAAGGTTAGACTTTGTCCAGGTAATTGGGGTTGAAAGCATGAGTCTTTGTATGCTGTTGCGTTGATTATACTCTTAATTGGAAATTAATTATATATTTATTTTTTAAAAATATTTTATGCCAATTATAAAAATATCTATTTATTTGTATTATAAACTGAATATAAAATATTATCTGGTTATAATCTATATATTTTTTTAAATGGTAATTTGTTTTTTTAATGTTTTAAATAATAAATAATTTTTAGCATTTATACTTGTTTATATTTTATTTTTTAATTAATGTTTTTTAATATTATTAAGTTTATTTTAAAGTAAAATTTAAATTATTTTAAATGTGGTCAAACCTATTTTGTATTTTAAGCATGTCAACATTCAAATTAATCTATTCTATTATTAAAACATTAATTGAAAAATAAAATATAATCAATTATAAGTACTAAAAATTATTATCAAATAATACCGGTAATATATGAAAATTATTTTGAACAAGTTAAATATATATCTAGTAAACTTTGTAAAAATTATAAATTTGAACTTACATCATTTAAACGTTCAATGGCTTCCGTTTTGGCAAAACGGAGATCTCCAATCGGCGGCTTTGCGAAAGGAATGCCATAAAATATATACATTGTTTCACCGCCTGCTGTCGTTTCTATGCCCTGAACCTCACCCGAAGTCGTGTTTACATTAATTGTTTGGCTAAAACCAAAATCTATGCATAAATATATACATAAACTAAACAAAATAGAAAATTTTCTAAAATTCATTTTACACACAATTGAACTTAATTTTTTGAGATACAGTTAAATTCATATATTAAAACATTTAGTATTTATAGTTTTTTTAAACACTTAAAAAAATTTATTTTTAATTTAATAATTAATATTTTCTAAATATAGTAACATCATATATAACGGAAATTAGGCTTTATTTTTTACTATAAGTTTTAATATTATCTATTGATGCATGGTACAATTGGTTAGATTATGGCCCATTTGTTCTATTAATGGATGTGTGTTTAAAAAAATAAAAACTTTACTACTGTACTAACATTACTCGGCCTAAATGGGAAGTTTTGTTTGGATGTGTTCATTTAAAATATTATTTTTTATTATTCAATTATTTTTTTTATTAAGAATATTTAAATCGACATTATTTCAAAAATACAATTTAGTTTTAATAAATATATTTACTTAAATATTTAAATAATTAATTATTTATATTGAAAAAAATGTATATAAACAATTAGTGATTTTAAAATGTTTTAAATGTAGCTAATTTAGTTAAAATTAATTAAGTTAACTTTTGTTATCTGATTACTAATAATAAATTAACTTTTTTGCGCTCTCTGTGAAAAAATCTTCTAAATATTAATATATTAATTTAAATATTTCTATTGTTTTATTGTAAAATTTTATACTTTATGCTTATTTTTAAATTATATCAAGTATATAATTTTTTAATATATTTTTAAAAATACAATAGAAAATAAAGCTTGATGTTTGTTATCTAATACCCAGACACATTTAAAAGCTTAATTTAAAAGAGAAAAAATCTGTTAATCTTAAAATATGATTTAATTTACTATATTAAACTTTAATAAACTATCATTTTCTAACATGTTTTTTAAAAGTTTTTATTATTAGTTTAAATTACCAAATTGTTACCAAGTTTAAATTATTAATTAAAAAATAAATTGAATTTCAGTCATATTTTTTCTTTATTAAATTCACTTTTATATAAAAATAATTTTTATTTTGTTTTTCATATAATCTTATTTAAACATTTATTTTTATTAAAGCACTTTTGATACAGTTAACTAAACTTATAAAAAGTAATGTCTTACTAATATTAAAAAAGATTGAATATAAAGACCGTTTTAAAAAATATTATAAAAGGAGGTTTTCCTAAAAAATTTTGATAAAAAACCAAGCTAGGTGAAATTTCCAATAGCGTAAAAAGCTCATATATTTCGAATAATATTTTATCTAATTTAACTCGATTTAATACGGATATAAAATAAATTTAGTTAATTTACCTAAATATAAAACGGATTTAGCAACAATTTAAAAAAAAATTTAATTTATCCCAAAATATTCAAAAAATGTGTCGGCCATCTTCGGTGTTGGGCAAATTACAAAAGATGTTTTTTTTTGCAAAATAAATTCTGAGTAGGATAACTGCTAATTTTTAATATTTAATCTCTCTTGCTAAATTTCTGTTAGATGCAATTAATTATTTTTTACATATGAATTCATTCCGATCTGCGGTAATGCGAAAGGAATTCCTAAAAACTGATTAACGGTTCGGTTTAAAATTTAATATTTATTTGAACAAATAATTTAGAAATAATATGTATAATTTTAAAATTATTTGTTATTATTTTTTAAATAACAACAAAATAATTTTGTCAACAATTTAATCATGAAATACTATTTTGTTACGCAATTTATAAAAATATTAAAAAAATAATTATATAATAGCAGTTACTAGTGTGTTCGGCCGTGGGCGGGGCTTGTGACGTCATGAGCTGCACAACAGTGCGAGGGTGTAACGTACTTTATGGAGGGGGATTTTTTCCATAGACCCCCATGTTAAATCGAGACGTACTTTAGGTCAAGTCCCACCTGACATCCACCGGATATCCACCGATAAA
>JAQFXP010004083.1:0-11271 GCA_034693685.1 Belba bartosi
TCGAGGGGGGGGGTACCTTTTCTCGAACCAAATGCTAGGGGGGGGGGGATAAATTCAAATTTTCAAAAATCAGGTGGGGGATTTTTGCCTGATCCCCCCCTTCTCGATCCCTGTATAAAAGTAACAAAAAAGGAGATAAAAATTTTGTATAAAAACCGATGGAAAAAAATATTAAAAACAGTGAAAAATACAAAAATGTCACAAAAAATCACATTTACTCTACTTTTGCTAAGTCTAGCAATTGGTGGCAATTATGCCGTTAGTGTGAACAGTGATCCACACTTTGTCGCCGACCACAAAGTGATCGTACATTTGATGGAATGGAAGTACGCAGACATCGCCAAAGAATGCGAAGTATTTTTAGGCCCTTATGGTTATGGAGGCGTACAGGTGTCGCCCGTTAATGAGAACGCTGTTTTGGCCCGAAGGGAGTGGTGGGAACGGTATCAGCCGGTTGGGTATAAGATTGTTACGCGCAGTGGTGACGAGGCTCAATTTAAAGATATGGTTGGTCGTTGTAATAAGGCCGGCGTTCGAATCTATGTCGATGTTGTGCTCAATCATATGACCATGCCGGAAGTTGGTGAGTTTTAGTCTGGTTAATTTTCGTTTATTAATTTATTAATATTTAGGTTTTTGTTTATTTGTTTAAAACTTAAATTTGATCAAAGTTATTTTTAAAAAAATTTATCTATATACTTCTGTAGTAGCAAGCTAAGTTTTAACATGTTGTGCAAACTTTGATTTGAAAAAATATATCTAAACTGTGAAAAAGTCTAAATTATTTTAACTACAAATTAAAACCCATTAAATTTTGTTATTTAAACAATAATAGAATTAATTTTAATAAAAAACAATTAAACATGAAACATTTGACAACAGGCAAAGGAACAGCTGGTGACGATTACGACGGTAAAGTGGAAAACTACCCGGGTGTGCCATTCACTGCAGCCGACTTTCACGGCCACGAATCGTGCGGAACGGATGACCTAAACATACATAACGTCGAAAACGCAACCGAAGCGCGCGTTTGCCAAATGGGTGGACTGCGTGACTTAAATCAGGGTCGGGAGAATGTGCGTGCCGCTCAGGTAGCTTTTCTCAACACTCTCATCGACATCGGAGTCGCCGGCTTCCGAGCGGACGCATCGAAACATCAATGGCCGGCAGATATGCAGAACATCATCAGTCGTTTGCATACATTGAACACTAATTACTTCCCGAAAGACAGTCATTCATTTTGGTATCACGAGGTGCCGGTCACCGGTACTATTAAGGCTGAGGAGTACTTGCCCTTTGGCCGAGTGATCGAGTTTAAATATTGGGAAAATATGGGTAATGTTTTCCGCAAGCTTCATGATCAGAAGATGGTTTATTTGAAAAATTTCGCTTATGGTTGGGGTATGTTGAATGACCAAGATGCTTTGGTTATGATTGATAACCATGACCTACAGAGAGGTCATATCGGTGACCTCCGCGTTAGTATTGCTTGGCCTGAGCACAGATTACTCAAGATGTCAACCAGTTTTATGTTGGCTTTGCCTTATGCTGTTACCCGAGTTATGAGCAGTTATTTCTGGCCCAGAAATATAGTGGTATGTTTAATTAAATTTTTGAATTAATTAAAAAAATATTTTTTAACTAAAAACTTATATTTTTTTAATTTAAAAATGTTGTAGTTATTTTAATTAAATAGAAAAATTTAGCCTGTTTACAATATACTGTATTAAAATTTTGATATAGTTTAATTATCTATATTAATTTTTAGCAATTAATTATTTTTTAAAATTTAAACATGCTATTTACTATTTGTGCTTAAATAGGACAACAGAGACACAAACGACTGGATGGGACCGCCGACGTACCCGAACGGCACTATTATGGATGTTAAGACTAATGCTGATATGTCGTGCGCTCACGAATGGGTGTGTGAACATAGATGGCGACAAATCTATAACATGGCCAAATTTCGAGTTATTTCGGGCGATGAGAAAATGGCCAATTGGTGGGACAACGGCAATAATGCCATTGGCTTTGGCCGAGGAGATAAGGCATACTATGTCATCAATAACGACGATCATCCCCTTTCGGCCAAAATTCAAACTGGCCTACCCGGTGGCACCTATTGCGACGTTATTGATGGTGATTTAGTTGGTAAGTGACCTGGACTGTTTTATGCTGTTATTTATTTTTTTTGTAAAATTATTTTTTTAATTATAACATTAATTTGTTTTATGTGTTGTCTAGCTGGAAAATGCACCGGAAGGTTCGTAACAGTCGACAGCAGCGGAATAGCAGACATATATATCGATAACGCTGAGGAAGACCCGATGCTTGCATTTCACATTAAATCGAAAGTTTAAGTTTAGATCGTTTTATAAAATTTTTTTAAATTTAAATTTTTAAAAATAAATATCAAATAAATAAATAAAAATATTAAATAAAATATTTTTAAATAAAAAATAACAAATAATTTTGCTAGATAAAATTAATCAACAATATAATTAATTAATATTAATTATTGTCATACAAATAACTTTTTAAAACAAATATTAAATAGTAGGTTTAACATACATTATATATATACTGTATATAAAATTTACAATCTGATAAAATAATCTTGACAAAAATGCACTTCGTACGATTAGCTTACTTTAATTATAAGATTTACCCTTTTGATGCATTTCTTCTATTAAATCTAATAACAAAAAATTTTAACAAGATAAAATCCACACATTTGCAAAATAATTTGAGTTATAAATATTGTTTTAAAATAGCAATCTAGCGCACCATACTACTATTTAATGTTAAACTTGGCAGGGTCATTTTCGAATACATATTCTTGTCTCTTATTTAAAATGTGGTTCTACCGCGCACAGCGCCATCTATGTAGTTAATGTCTATATCGCACATTTTTAATATCTTGGTTTAGCTCGCTGTAAAAAGAAATGGGCATTTTTAAAAATTTTGTCAAATTAAGCTAAATTGTTTATAATTAACATCTATGAGTCATTTTACACAATGTAATTTTTCAAATTTTTTTATTCGAAATAGTTTTTGAGTAATTAATTTTTAAAAATTATTTTTGAAATGGGCTTTCGCATTATTTAGAGATTTTTTAATTTGTACACAATTTGGTATACAGTTAATGATGAATAATATAAGCCGTAAATGTTATAAACTAACGTTTAACATAAAACATTTAAAAAATTCCAAAATTATACCTAAAAACAGCAATGTTAAAATAATGATTTATATAAACTATTAATTTTATAAACTAATATTTGTTATAAACTAATAACACTAAACAAAACTATAGTATTTATAAAAAAAATTTAATAAATATTGGCTATTTTAAAAATTAATATCCAAATTATAAAATTTTAAATAAAAGTTTTTATGAAAATTTAAATTTTAATATTTGTATTACTATCAATAATATTTGTATTAAAACAATAGTTTTGTTTTCTGTTATTGATTTATAACAAGCTTTAATTTTATAAAATTACTCACCTGCATTTCATAAGTTTAATTTATGTTTGTAATATTATTTTTTAAATATAATTTTTCGCTTCAAATTCTTCCACTTTTACAAGCATTTTGAGCAATTTATTTTTACCAAGCTAACTGTTTGGATTTTTTGTTTATTTATTTTGTTTTTATAGTAGTTTATTTTAATATTATCATTATTTATTTCCTAGTTTGTTTTTGTATTTGTTTTGCCGGATGTATTTCTTAATAATATTGGTAACATGTTTACTGTTTTGTATATATTCCTAGTATTTGTTTGTGCGATACCCTCCATATGGCCTAAATCCATTTCGCCAATATGCGAATCGCCAAATCCTATTCGCCAATATGCATTTCGCCAAAAGCCGATTTTAATGCATTTCGGCAAACAAATTTTAGCAGCGTAATTTATACACCAATATATAATTAACTTTAAGTAAAAATACTAAAAAGTTTTTTTTAAAAATATTAATATAATTTAATATTACATTATTCCAAAATATAAATTAATATAATCTAAGTTTACTCTGTTGGTGCAATTAAATTTCGAACTCCGTCGAGAAACTCAATTGGATTTCCAGAATTATGATAATTGTGGCGCAAATTAGAAAACTTTTATTAATTATTCTATATATTCTCTTTTGTCGAATTACATTATTACCATTACGCAACTGAGTTATAAGTTTTCCGTTAAACAGTTTAACTTAAACTAAATCAGATGAATGTGTTATTTTAAACTCAATAAAATTTTATCACAAGTTTTCTTATAAACTTCTTGATATTAATCTTATCAAAAGAATTTGATTTCATAGTATAAAGTATGTTTGGATTAACTTAGAGATATTTAGGCGAAATGCATATATTTTTTGGCGAAAAGGATTTAGACCATTTGCATAAAAATTTTAGACCAAATGCATATTGGCGAAATGGATTTAGGCCATATGGAGAGCAAGGTGTTTGTGCATGTGTATTTATTTATAGTTAGATTTATGTATTTAACTGATAAGTGATAACATTATTTTAGAATTGATTGTAAATTTCTATTCAATGTTTAAGTAATTGTTTATTTAATGTAATAATCTAATTAAATATTAACATTATACAAGGATTTGCCAAATTTTGTTAACTCCGATTAGGATGTAAGTGTGTAACCGAGTTTTAAAATTATATATAAATAATAACAAACTAAAAATGAAAATGTAAAAGTTTTTATAATTATTTTTTCCGAATGGGCAAAAATTAAGCCACAAGAATATATTTTATTTTAACTATTAAATAGTTTTTACTGTATTAACCTGTCAATCAAATTTTCAAAATGTAGTTTAAACAACATTTTTTTATATTTAAAAGTTACAGTTTAAATATATAATAATAAATAGCATTATTATAGTTAATATATACATTTTATAATAGTTAATATATATAGTAAATTATTTTTAATTTATTGACAGTTTATAAACAAATAAATCCATTGATAATATTAAATAGTTTATAAATTAATATTATAAACAATTAAAATTAAATAAATATATTTTAATTTTTAAAATTAATTCATTTATTAAAATTATTATTTAACGGCATGTTTTATGTGGTAAATATTACATTTGAGATACAAACCAGAATAAACTAAAAATGATCCAAACACAGAATTTTTGATAGTAATTATTTTGCAAATTTTATATCTAAATGTTAATAAATTATATCAAATATATTTTTAAAAATTAAATTAATCTAAAAATAAATTTTATTTTTTATTAAAAATTGGTGAATATTGAATAACAAAAATAAATTAATTATTAGAGTAATATTAAACATTTATAAAAAAAATTATAATAATTTATTTAGTATTAAGTAATTTTTAATATGTTGTAAAAACAAAAGTAATTAAAATACATACGAATTTTTTATTTACAAAAAATATACAAATCAATTATTTTTAATATTTATAAAAACTTTTAAATTATATGCATATGTTTGTTATCAAGATAATTTATGAAATATATTAAAATTATATCATTAATAAAATATAAAATCTATTTTAATTATTATTGAATATAATTTATATTATATAATAAACTAAAAATATGTTTAAAATTTTTATTAAGTTGTACAATTATAAAAAAATAATGTAATTTACAATACATTTTAAAATTTAAAGTTTTGTATTATTTTGATTTATCAAAAATATTATGTATAAATTACTTAAAAGTCAATTTATGTTTTTAAAAATATTCGTCAATTAAAATTTAATTGATAAAAATTATTATAATAATTTTTTTGTTAATCTAAAATTATTTAAAACTGTATAATGCATATAATATATTTTATTTATATATTTTATAATTAAAAAACTGTAATTAATAATTTTATTATTTAAGATATTTATATTATAAAAAACTAAAAACTGTAAATTTTTAATTTAAAGAAATGTATTGTCAACCAAAATTAAACAATTTAATTGACAGGTTAATACAGTAAAACCTATTTAAGAGTTTAAATAAAATAAATAATTGTGGCTTAATTTTTGCCCATTCGAAAAAAATAATTTTAAAAAATTTTACATTTTTATTTTTACTTTGTTATTATTTAAATATAATTTTAAAACTCGGGTACACACTTACATCCTAATCGGAGTAAGTTTGGACTAAATATAGACAAGAATAAAATAGCAAATAACTTTTTAAAACCCTTGCCACTTTTTAAAAATTTCAAAGCGTCTATTTAATATACTTTTAAAAGTTTTCTAGTTTTTATTTCAATTATTAAACAATAATAAAATAGTATAAATAAAAATTTTAATTTAATTTTATAAAAATAAAATTGAGAATTCTGTCTGCGTCTTAATTGAACAAGATTATCTAAATGGCTTATAATTTATTAATAAATTTTATTTACTGTATTTATTTATTTCTTATCAAAATGTTATTGTCAGTCTTGTAATTAAATAATTACCATTGTTTGACCCCATCTAAGAAATAAAATGTTTTTAACATGAACAACGGAGTGAAAATTGACTTATTTACAAGTAGATAAAACATTCTTGCAATAACGTTAAGTTATAGCTAAATTGCTTAAATATATAAACTAGAAAATAAATTTTGATTTAATAATCTTCTATTTTTCAAGTAGTTTATTTAATTTTATTTACTTAATTTTAATGTTATTGTATCAAGACCCATTTATTTGAAATAATTCCAAGAATCAAATGTCAATTAAAGTGCAATCAATTACATATATTTAGATATGTTTAGCATTGAATTTTGCCGCAATTATCAATTGTATAAGTGCCAGGATTACGATGTCTAGATTAGATTATCGGGATTAAATTAATAAATTATAAATATATAATTAAATTTTATTTTGATTGAATTTTTCTGAGAACAAAATTAAGTTTATTTTATTTATAAGTTGAAAAACTGTTGTTGTTTATATTTATGTAAAAATGTATCAATGTGTAATATGTTTAATAATATTTAATTTGTCGCTAATTAGTGTAAATTATTGTTTAGAACAAAAACCGTTTAAATGTTTAAGTAATCTAAAAGATGAAAATGGTGTTGAAATCAACTATCAAAATTTGGACTTGTTCACCGATGTAATGTGTTCAAATTGCTATTGGTATTTAGGCGTTGTTAATGACGCTTGGATAAATGTTAGTTTTGCTTCAACAATCTATCCTTGTAACAATAAATTTTCAGCATATATATGTTACGCGGATACCAGAAAACATGATTTGTTTAGTTATAATTTGCTTATTAATGCAAATGCTAGCGAGGACGTTTTTCTAAATAAACTTAAAAATGAGTTTTATGTGGTATGTACATTTTATGTTTTTAATTTTTAATTTGTTTATTTATTAACTAGCAATACAATTAAAAATAAATTATATTTATTGTTAAATTATGTTGGTAATAATGTTTGTAAAATGCATTATTTTTTTATTGAAAACTATAAAAATACCAATTATTATGACTAATATACTGTATATATTATTTTATATTATTATGTAATTATATTTTAGATAAATTATTACTAGCTTATTAAGCAAAATACAGTAATTTATAACTTTATAGATTAAATTTACATTGTAAATAAATTAATTGCAAGTGCATTTAGTAATAATTAGAAATAATTTATAAGAAATTTTATATTATAGTAAATATTTTTAAAATATTAACTTGTTAGATAAACAAAAATTTTAATAATAGTTCACACAAATTTTCAACTAGAAAGTATTCTTAAAATGTTGCGAGGACGCAAAAAAATGCTGTGAAAAATTGCAAACATTAGATGAGAGTGAAGTGACTTACAACGGTAAAAGATGCCCGGCTAAATGGGATGGATGGATGTGCTGGGATTCTGCCGAGCGTGGCACGGTCAATTTACAAACTTGTCCAGATATGGCGCATGCTATACTTGGATACATACCAACCGAATGTAGCAAGGAGAGCGCAAGCAAAACCTGTCGGTTAAATGGAACATGGGAAACGGACATGGATGATCAATATAATGAACATACAAACTATAACAAGTGTACGACACCAGCACAGACCCTACGCCTCGAAGAGACGTATACTAGTATTGGCCTATATATGACCTCGCTTATTTTGACTATTTTTGGCGCAATTATTTTTGTTTTTTATAAACAACATCGAATTATTCGCGTCAAAATACATTTGAATTTTTTCGCTTCACTAATATTGACAAGTTTTTTGGCTATTTTACACGAATTTCTTATTAATGAAAAACATTATTTACAAGATCCTATTCTCAAACAAAAGTAAGTAACTAGTCAGATTTTAAGCATATCAACAAATTTAAATTAATTTTAAAACATTATAAAATTTGCTTAATAAAATTTTTGCTAAATTTAATTAATAGTAAATTTTTGATTATTTAGTCCAGCTTGGTGTAGAGCTCTAGTAATATTAACAAAGACCGCTCGTTTAGCAAATTATTGTTGGATGTTAAATGAAGGTTTATATTTACATCATTTAATTGTGTCGGTATTTCGAGAACAAAAACGAACTATCTACTATTATATATTCGGCTGGGGCGCACCAATTGCTATAATGGTGCCATACTGTATTGTACATTCGAATCAGCGCTATGACATTAAATGCTGGACAGATAGTATGCACTATCTAGAATTAATCTGGGAAATTTTTCCGGTTATTTTCATTGTTGTAAGTTTTCGAATTTATTTGTTTAATATGAATAAATTTTGTTTATTAATTTAAAAACCTTAATATGAAACAGTAAATTAAATATAATTAAAACTGTTTGACTTATGTGCTTGTTAACAATTAATTAAATACTGTAATGCATATTTATCAGATTTAAAATAAACTGTTAAATATTTGCGATAACAACAAGTGTTGTAATTAAATATAAAAAATAGCAAAATACTTTTTAAATGTTTAAAAAATAATTTTTATTTAACATCAGTTAAACGCGATTTTGTTGGGAAACATAATACGGGTTTTGATGACTAAATTGAGTGCATCTCCCGATCACTTCAAAGCTGGTCTCAGAGCCTCTATTATACTATTGCCGATATTTGGCATTCAATACATATTTTACATTTGGCCAATTGATCCGTATGAAACATGCACAATTTTTACATTTGTTGTTAGGTACATTCAGGATGCATTGGAAAAGTTGCAAGGTGCTATTGTGACAACTATTTTTTGTTTTCTTAATGCTGAAGTATGTATAAAATATTTTATTTAATAAAATTAATTTAATTAATTTTTAAATTTTTTGCCAAGATACATTCGAATATACGAAAATCAATTCGAAAAATATTTCCGAGAACATCGGAAATTGTGACTGAAGAGCAAAATATAAATACTAGTAAAAGTAGCTAGATTGGTATATTATTGTTATTAGTTGTTATATAAAATTTTAAACATTTTTTATAATACTAATTACTAATTAAATTTTAATTTTATAATACATTTTTGTATAAAAATTTGACATTTTACCAATTAGATGTTTACAGTTAAAATTTTAAAAAAAATGTTTACAAGTTTATTTTTATACTAATTAAAAATTTTTTAAAAAGATATTGACATCTAAATTATTTACAAATACATTTAAACAATTAAGTTTGTTTTTTAACTTACATTTTTTAAAATAAATTTAAATATATTTTTTAAATATAAAGTTTATATTTGATTTAATACATAAACAAATGATTGAATATAAATATTTAAAAACAAACAAAAAGTTTATTTATTAAACCAAATATAAAATAAATAAAAAATGATATCAAATATTACAAAAATTAAATAAAATATAAAATGTTACCATAAATGTTACATAAATAAAATAACAATGTTACAAGGTAATACAACTAATTTTTGCAATGAAAATATGAACAAAATCACAAGCATGTGCAAATAGAAAAATGAAACGTTAAATAAACAAGAATAAATTCTATAAAAATATTACTAAAAAGTGCAAATTAAAGTATTTACGGTTTATGAATTAAAAAATGGCATAATAAAATAAAATAAAAATATTTAAAATATATATTCAAATATGCTGCTTTCTTATTGTGATTGTGCGATATAGCTTGTATTTTGGTAATAATTATTAATAAATTAATAATCCATATGTTGTTTAATGCCAGCGTTTGCAATAATAATAATTTACCCAATAATAAATTTTGCCAATAATGTTTGTTGAATTAAATATAGTAAGCAACAAAAATGACCGCAATTTTAGTCCATTGTCTGTCTCTTTCCTGTAACTCCAGATTGTGTTTAATTTAGTACTTCTTGTCTTCATTGTTTTATTAATGTGTTAGCTTGACAATTTTATTTAGTTTATTTAGATATTTTTATTTTCTACAAATTTATACTAATATTAATATAAACACAATTTAGTAAATTAAAATTAATAAAATTAAAAATTAATATTTTATTTCCTGTTTTAATAAAATTTGGTAAAATTTTTAATTAATTAAAATATTTTTGAGCTAAAGAAACCTAATATTTTTTAATATAATTTATTAATTACTGTTAAATAAAATTTTGTTTTATATATACAGTATATAGTTTATTTTTATATATGATTTATTTTATTTAAATCTTATAATAAAACATAAATTTTTTTTATAATTTTCATTTTATTTCGCTATTGATTTAATTCACTAATTATTAAATAGATAAACAGTACATAAAAAAACAATCAAATAAATTTAAATTTTTTTTGTCATACCGTATTCCCTCACATATTAGTACATGTACATAAAAGGTGAGTTTGGGCTTCATGTACTTATACCCCGGGGTATGTGTACAGTACCTATAAAATGAGGAAAAAAGTCTTTTTTGTAAATAATTTTTATTCAAATATTTTTGATAAGAAAGCAAAAAATAAAGGTTTAAAGATTAAAGATATGAAATGTTTGAAAACTATTCAAAAAAAAATAGAGATAAGAAATCATGTGATTATAGTAATTTTCATTGTCATTATCAGAGACTCTGAAACGTAGCATTTTTTTAATTTTTGAAACACACAAAACTAAAATTGAATGTAAAAGTAAAATATAAATTCGGTGATTTCAAATATGACAAAGTTGAATCTGATAATGTCGAATCTTATAATGCCGCATATGATAATGTCGAATATGATAATGTCGAATCTGATAATGTCGAATATGATAATGTTGAATCTGATAATGTCGAATATGATAATGTCGAATCTGATAATGTCGAATATGATAATGTTGAATCTGATAATGTCGAATCTTAT
>JAQFXP010004084.1:0-11270 GCA_034693685.1 Belba bartosi
AATCGGCTAATGCTTTCATACCATTAGGAAAGCGCTCTTTATTCGGCACAAGTCTATGTGTCTTAGAGTCTCTACTCTTTTCACTCCAACAGTCGTCTATATTGACGTAATTATAACCCAATTCTTTGAACCCGTCTTTGTCCAATCGGTCGGCCATATCCTTATAAAGCTGTTCATTGATGCAGGCGTTCGGGTATTTCTTACAATCCGTTTCACAAGTAAACCGAGTCCATGACAACCAACCCATTGGTGGTGTTCGTGCCAACCCGTCATCTCGAGTCCACACACTGTTCAATGCAAGTAAAGTCAAAAACAAAACTACTTTTAAGTACATTTTGAACTAAACTTTTTTATATCTATTAATACAATTCTTATTAGTGTTGAAGAGCTTTGGGTTTATATAGCAGTTGGAAAAGTATTAGTTTTTAAATGTATTTAATCTCAAATTTTTTCTAATTCAAGATAACTTAATTTTTTTTTAAATAATCTTGTTGTTTAAAATATATATGATGGTTAGTACAATGTAAATTATTTATCTAGCATAGTTTTAATTGTTTAATCAAAAGTATTATTTTTTAATCTAAGTGTTTTTAACATAATTTTTGTTTTTAAATATGACTTAATTCTCATAAATAACATATTTGCTTGATTATTTTTAAAAACATTTTTATATAAGTATCTGTTAGTCCATGGCAAATTATCAAATTTACATCCTAGAGTGTCTTATATTACTTAAAATTAAAAGTTTACGGATGAAAAAATATTATAATTTTTACATACTTGCTCATCAGTTTTGAGTAGATATAAATAAAAAAGTTTTAATTAGTGGTTAAATGTTAAATTTCAAAAGATGTTAGATATTTTACTATAATTTTGCAATTTAAATTAGTTTAACTATAGTTATTCAGTTACTTATACTACATATAATTAATTTAACTAAAATTAAACTGTAATTTTAAACGTTTTAATTTTAGTTTAAATAATCTAATATTAACAATTTTAGCAACATGGCATTATATTTAAAATTTTATAACCCGATTAGACACTACAAACTTACTTATTATTTTTAAAAATAATATTTGTACCTTTCACAAATATAATTATTAAAATATTTAAAAAATATAACGCAATACTTAGGGCTTTATAAATTAAACTAATTAGGGCTTTATAAATTAAACAATTAAGTTAATATTAATAGAAGCAACTATTGTGTAACTTATATTAACTTTTTTAATCAAAATAAATTAATAAATATTTGTTTTGTTTTATAATTTAACAAAATTAGGTTTTTCTTAACAGCCTGCAATTACGTTTAAATATTAAAATTATTTATAACAAGCAATAAAACTTAATAAAATTATTAAAGTTTATAAACAGACTGTTTTGTTTTAGAGTTTATAACTGTTTACATTTATATTTGTGTAATTATATAATTATAACTGTGTCATTGTCAAATTTAAAACTACATAAATTTTTATAATCTTAACTAATTATAACAACCGGACACCATCACCAAGCAACGAAGTACTTTAAGTTGTATTAAAAAATAAAATTGTAAAAAATAAAATAAAATTCTTGCATTTAAAAGATTACCGTTTAAAATTATCTATATATAATTTTTTTTTCTATATAAAACACCTTATTACATATTAATAATTCATACAAGTAACAAAGTTATTTATTCCCAATAAACTAAATAAAAATACTTTCTTTTAGAAAGTTAATTCTTTTATTTGGGATTAAATTTTGTTTTTCTTTCAAATATTTACATAAAATAATTTAATATTTCTAAATATATCCATAAAAAGAAATTTTTTCAAAACATTAAATAACGGTATTTACAGTCTAAATTATATAAACATCAATTATGCAAAAAAGTGTATTTAAGTCATTGTTCGGCAAAATTCGTGATTTTCTTCAATATATGTTTGAAATTATTTATTCAAAACTAGAAATAGATTTTTAATAAATAAAACTATTTTCTTATATACTTTTGAAAAGCAAAAATTAAAAACAAGTAATTCAGGAGTGAATGGTGTCATACATCCCATTCCCATCCTTTCTCTTCACTCTTATCTAACTCTCAATTAAGTGTTAATACTTACAGTTAGACTACATTTTGGTCACTAAACATATAATTTATTTTAAATTGCATTCAAAACAACTTATTTAACAGTTTGTAAAATTTAAAAAGAAAATTGCTAAATTTGCTTTTTAATATGTCTTAATAATATAATTAATTAATTGTCTGTTTTTGTTTATTAATTAACAAAATTTTACCCAATTATGAAAATACAACCTATTCTTAAAATTATTTTTGTTTTCATAATTTACATTTGTGTATCGTTTAGTCAAAATCTTACTAGGGTAATTTTTAAATTGATTTGTGCCTATGTGTGTGTCGTTTTGATAGTAATTTTTGTTGTTGTTGATTTATTAGCAAAAACGAGCTGCCTATCATTTACCAGCAAGTTGGCAATTAATATTGAAAAATACACTTGATAGAAGTTTTAAATGTGAATCTAATGGATATTATGCAGATATTGCCAATGGGTTCGATATTTTGTATTTATTATATTTAATAATCGATAATTTTAATTTAGAAATACTTTTGAAATTATTAAAAATAATGTATTTTTAAAAATTAATTTTGCAAGTTTGAACTGAATTTTAAATTTTTTTACAAAAATAAATGTCTTATTAATTGCATATTTTAACAAACATTAAAATTCAATTTATGAATTTTTGATTCATATATATATTAAAATATTATTTTTAAATTTATTAATTTTTAGTTTAAATTACAGTTTTATTTTACTTTTTATGTTAGTTTTTATTTTATTTTAATATTTATTTAATATTGTGTTAATTAATATTAATCAAGCACAAAATTAGTAAAATTAGAGAATAAATTTGATTAAATTTTATCTTATTTGTTGTCAATAATTTAAAATTATTAAAAATATTTTAAAACATTAACATTAAAATTATTCTATAATTTTTTTTATTAACAATTAAATTTATTTTTTAACTATATAATAATTTAAATAACAATGAAATAAAAATTAATTAACTTATAAAATATATTTTATGTAAAAATTTTAAAGTATAAAAAATTATTTTTTACAATAGTTGCCAATTATTTCACATTTGCCATCTCATCAATAATAAATTTTCTAAACCAGTAAGTTGTTCAATAATTTTTAATTTAAATTCAATACATTAAAAAAAACAAATATAATATATATTCAATTGTACAAATTTGAATTAACTATTAACCAAAAGGTAATAAAATTTGGCATACTTTTGCCAAAATTGAATAATTAATAATATAGCCGGAACAAAATAATTATTAAATTTTTTTCAAGATAAAAATATTAGTTTTGTTTTAATTTAAAATTTAATATATTTAAGGTTATCAAAAGCGAATCAGATTTAGATTGGATTACATTTAAATTATAGTTGTATTTTGAGCATCTTTAAAGGAGCAAAAATATCTTTCTCTTTACTAGAAATTGAAAAGATCGGCTATCCAGGTGGACCAAAAGAGAGATTTTTTAAAGTAGCCAAAAACCTAGGAGATATCAGGGTAGGGATTTTTCAAAAAACGTTCAAAAAATCTTTATTTATAATAAAAGTTTGCTCAATTTTGAATTTAAGTTAAATTTAATTAATTTAACTGGATATAAACCAGATTTAGCATCAAATTAGAAAAAAAGTTTTTAATTTTAATCAAAAAATTTAAAATAAAAGTTGAGAAAATCCCTTTTCACTGACCAAATGCTAGAGAGAATAAATGTTAATTTTTAAAATTAAAGAGAGAATTTTTGCCTGAATCCCCCTTCAATAATTAGACCTGCTCTTTACCCTTTAGTTTTTTAGCTAAATATATATTTCAAATTTATATTTTGTTTTGATGTATTGACAAACTTTTTTAATTTCCGGCATAAGTAATGTTAATTGAATATAATTTTAAACTTATTTTTAATATGCATTATTGTAGTGTTCAACAATAGCGCTATTAATAAATAAAATCAAATAAATTCATATAATTTATATTATAAGTTATAATATTATTATAAGTTATAATATTATTATAATATTATAATTTATAACTAACTAATGAGAATAAGAGTTCAATAATTAAATTTTATTTGGTTTGAATTTTTAAAATTTACTTTTTGAATACGTATACAGTAGTAAAAGTTTATCCTGCTAATGCATAAATTAAATATAAAATAAGGAAATAAAAATTTATATTTTGCTTATTCAGTATAGTATAATTATATAAAAATAATTTTTCGATTAACCTGTGTACTATTTTAATGGAACTAGTATCAACTTAGTAATATATTTATAATAATTAAAAAATTTAATTTATTAATTTTTAAAAACGCAGAATGATTAAGTAATTGTTTTAATTAATATTTTAAATAAATTAGCGATATCAATTATTTTTTTTATATCACACAATAAGATAATCAACAATAAAATAATAAAAATAAATTATTCAAATTTGTTTTTAAAATATAAACAAATAAAATCAATCAAAAATTTAAACTTTTTGCGAACAACTATATTTGTTTAAAATTTTATTTATTTATTTATAAATATTTAATGTACAAGATATTATAATATATAACAAATAAAATGTTTATTTTTAAAATTATTAAAATATTTATAAAACAAAAGCAAAAGTAACAAGCTATTATAAATCAAATTAATTAATTTCTGCGTTTGTCTTATTGTTTATATCAAAATTAAAACATTTTAAGACGCAAATTAAAAATTTACTTTAAAATAAACTGCTTAGAATGTCACTATAGATGTATTATTTATTTGTTATTTTTACATAACATACAAATTAAAGATTAAGGTTAGTTTGAATAACCAAAAATATAAAATGTCATAAATTATTAACAGTAATCTTAAATTGTTGCATTTTAACATAAATATTTATAACAATACAATAGAGATACAACATAAGATAAAATAATTAAAGCTTATTTTTAGATTTGTGAGATAACAATTCAAATATTATTTAGAACTGTCAACAAAAAAATAGATTATGTAGATTTTTTATATTAAAATATTAACAATGTTAAAAATATAAATTTTCAAATCAATATGTGACATTCACCTGTCAAAATTATCAATAATAAAAAATAGCAAAAATATTTTTTAAATTAAAAATATAGTAATTGTACTTTAACTAATTTATAAAATTTACATTTTAATGGAAAAACTATTCAAAAAAAAAAATTCAAAAATTTAAAAAATAACAAATAATAATGCCATGCTAGTTATCACATAATCTATTTTATTGGTCTAATTTTAACAACAATAAAAATAATTTGTAATTATAATTTGTAAACTAACATTTGCTTGTTAAAAATAAACAGCGCTTTCTACATTACACGTTCATATGCGGCAACACAACAGTCTTCAATCAACTCACACTGACGTGCACACACGAGTGGCAGCTAACTGTGCCATGTGAACTTTCAGCCCAATATTTCTATTTAAACAGTCGAATTGGAGATTCAATTCTAAAATTTCATACAAATCAAGAATTTAAACAAGACGCACCTGTCATTAAAGGTTATAAACTTTGTTTATAGTCATTATTTCTTTAATAGATTTATAACAATACATTTTTATAAGTGTTATATTTATTGCTTTATCAAGGTTATATTGTAATGTTACATCAGTTAAATTATTAAGCAAATGTTCTAGTTAGCACTATATCTAAAACTATATAAAATTTTATTTATTTATTAGATATACCAATATTTAAACCAAACAACAATACTAACTGGACTCGATTTAAAGTAATTGATATTTTTCTAACTGTTTCTAAACAAGTTTAAATAAATAAATATTATTTAATTAGAGACAATTTAGCAAAAACTATAATGATGATGATGAAGATGCAAGACGCAGGCTCATTTTTGAAGACAACACACGAAAAATCAATTCACATAATAGTGAAGCTGATAGAGGATTGCATACATTTCGCCTTGCTGAAAATAGATTTGCAGATATGACTCAACGAGAGTTTATAGACATTATGACAGGTTTTAGACCAGATATTAGTCCACAGAAAAAGCGTAATATACAAGTGATTAATGATCCGGGTACTGAAGCTGTTGACTGGAGAACCAAGGGCGTGGTTACACCCGTTAAAAATCAAGATGGAGTTAGTTTATTTTTATTAAGAAAAAATTATAATTTATTTTTAATCAATATATTTGGTTATAGTGTGCCTCGTGTTGGGCATTCAGTGCTGTCGCTGCTATTGAAGGTAAGTCTATGTTTGCAAAACAATATATTGTAGATTTAATTACTGTAACATGTAAGTATGTATAGTAAAATAATATCTATTAATAATTATAAAATTCACATATATTCTTGATCAAATTATATATATATTACAATATACAATACAATAAGCAAAAAAAACCTTTTAACTTGGTTAAATCAGATGAAAACATAGTTAATTTGTGTTAGAATGCCAAATTAGCTGGAAACTAAAGTTTAATGTTTTACAATTTTTTATATTTTTAACTCGTTCTCATATGGGTTAACAACAGAGATTTAGAAGGAAAAATCAGCCAAAAATCCCCCCTGATTTTGAAAATTGAGATTTATCCCCCATTTATTTTTAATTATATTTAAAAATTTAGTTTTAGTTTAATAATTTGTTTATTTTAAAATCATTTTTCTCATATTTTGTTTAAACTGTAATAAAAATAAATAATTATAAAATTAAATTAAAATGCATTGTCAATTAAATGTCTAACTTTATCCTTAATTTTATTTTAATTGTTAAAAAACATAAAATTAAATATACGATATATGGTTTCGTGTCCGTTAAATATAATAACAAAAGTTTTAAATGTTTTAATAAATAAAAAATTTATATTTACAGTTTTTAAAATAAAACATTAAAATTTTTTAAATAATATTAAAAATAAAAACATTTTTACACCAAATTACAGGACAATTAGCACTAAACACCGGAAAACTGGTTTCATTATCGGAACAAAACCTAATTGACTGTTCGACTACCGAAGGAAATATGGGCTGTGATGGCGGCAAAATGGATCTAGCTCATGATTACGTTATCCGAAACAATGGCATAAGTCTTGAAGAGCCATATCCATACGTAGCTGCCCTGGGACAATGCCAATACAAAGAACAAACCAGAGCAGCTAGCTTAAACAATTACACAAATATAGTCGAGGGCGATGAGCAAGGTCTCAAAAATGCAGTGGCTATGGTGGGCCCGATATCAACAGCAATGAATGTTTCGGGTTATTTATTCCAATTCTACGGCTCCGGTATATTCGATGACTGGATGTGCGGCAAAAACTATGAAGACATGAATCATGCGGTGGCTGTTATTGGCTACGGCACTGAGAAGGCTAAAGACTATTGGCTTGTTAAAAATTCATATGGTACCGATTGGGGTGAAAATGGCTATGTTAGAATGTCGAGAAATAAAGATAATCAATGTGGCATTGTTACTGATGCTGTTTATCCGCTTGGTGTTAACCGAGGTGATTTTGATAAAATTGTTCCAATCAATGACAGACCTCAGCCTATTGAGCAAAAGGCTTATTATACACCAATATCTGTAGAAAAATTTACTGATTATTCGCCACAAACTGTAGACAAGACTATATTTAATACAAAAACAAAACCATTTGATATATCGACTTATTATACACCAAAACCTATAGAAAAATTTACTCAATATTCACCACAACTTGTAGACAAAACTACATATTATAATACAAATACTAAACAATTTAATATTCCCACATATACACCAAAACCTTTTGATAGAAATACATATTTTATATCTAAACCTGTTAATTTTAGTTATAATCCACAACCGTTTACAATTCCAATTAATTACTTTAAATCTACACCTATTGAAATACCTTCTAGTACATTTTATACACCAAAACCAATTGAACAATATTACGATGCAAAGTCTAATGGCCGTAGTTTTCAACAAAAAACAAATAAATATTTTTATCAAAACAATTATAAATTTGATAATAATTATCAAAAGAAAATTTTAAATTTTTAGAAATCTTAAATATAATATAATTAAAATAACATTTTTAAAAAATTTATGTTTAAAATTAAATTAACAAAATTGTTATAGTTTTCTAAATATATACTAACTATACATATATTGTTATTAATGCTTTAAAAAATTGGTTAAAAACTATTTTTAACATTTCTACTGTTTAAGTGAATATTAGATTAAAACTGTAACAAAAAATAAAATTATTCTTAATATACTTAAAATTATATTTTAAGACTATTGCATGGTAATTTATATGTAATTGATAATACGATTTAATAAATAAAATAGTATGATTGTTAAAAATATATATAAATGAATAAAATGTGCTTATTTGCATAAATATTTAAGCATTAAAATAAATTTTTAATACTGGCAAAAAATAACTGCACGAAGTTCTAGTTTGCTAATTTTATTTAATAAAATCATGAAATAATAATTTAAAAATTTTTAGAGAAAGCAAATTAAATATAA
Organism: Belba bartosi; assembly: GCA_034693685.1. Taxonomy (NCBI): domain Eukaryota; kingdom Metazoa; phylum Arthropoda; class Arachnida; order Sarcoptiformes; family Damaeidae; genus Belba; species Belba bartosi. Next base: position 8,576 of record JAQFXP010004084.1, read on the forward strand.
TAGTGTGAGAATATTTTTTTTGTGTATATAATTATAGTTAATTATACCGTAAATATTTTCAATATATTTTTCTCAGATAAGAAATTTTTATTATTTAATAAAACGTTTAATTTTATTTATATAAAACGGAAAATATTTATTAAATTAAATATAATTTCAATTTTTAAAGATAATATATCTAAATATATTAGTAATGTATTAAATTAATCTTAATCAAAAAAAAATAATAATAACAAGCATTGTAAAATGTACAAAAGATATGCCTTAAAATTAATTCGCTTATCAATTTATATTAAAACTTTTTATAACTCATATTACTAATAATCAGAGATTCATAAGGTCGGTCAATCCAGAGGAATTAGAGGGCATTTTTTCAACAACAAAAAATTGGCCACAAACCTTGGGGGTATCATAGGAAGTTTTTTTTAAAACGCTTAAAACCAGGGATCGTGAAGTTCGGCCAATCTAGGGGTAATCAGGGGATGGATATTTCCAAAAACACTCAAAAAACCCATATATTTATGATAATATTTTGCCTAATTTAACTGGATTTAAACCGGATTTAGCACCAATTTAGGGAAAATTTTCTAATTTTGGCCGAGAAAAACAAATTTAGTTTATATTTTATTTTAGTTGATATAAAATGCGGTAGGTAAATTTTGAAGTAAATAGTACAATAGTACCGTAAATAGTGTATGTTCTTGCTATTTAACATCAATTAGAAATAATGTGAACTTATATTTCAATCATAATTTCTAAAACACATTTTGCTTTTGACAAAATATAAAAGCTGTTAGAAAAGAGAAAAAGCCTAAGTTTCAATTAATTCTAGCTTAAAATTAATAAGAGTTATACAATTAAAATTATATATTTGTTGTTTATTATTAAATATTTTTTTTTATTTATCAAGAATAATTTTGTAGCAGAGCATGGCTTTGATCCATGGACCTTTAGACTGACCAGGTCTAATGCGCTTCCAACTGCGCCACTCTGCTTTCTTATTTTCTATACGAATACATTTGAAAAAATAATTAAAATTTATATTTGATATAACTAACAGTTTGTAAAATTTTTAATGATAAAACTTTTTTTTTAAATAAAAAGCATTTTTAAATGCAATATTTATTAAGTAAGTTTTTAATAGTTAATTTTTTCAATATCAATTAATAAATTTTGTTTCAATTTTAACTTTAATAAAATTTTAAAAATTTGTTTCAATAATATAATTTCAAAAGTTTAAAATATAATAAAATATATTTAAGCTTATAATACCTATCTTGTATATTATAATAAAAAATACATTATTTAAAATCTTTGTTGGTTACTTATTGATTAATTATTTAACTAAAATTTGTTTGAATAATGGCATTGTAAAGTTTATTATGTCTTTTTATAGCGTGTGTTTGGGGTCAGTAATACATGTTAGCTATTTTTCTCTCACCCAATCTATCAAAAATATGCCAATAATTGAATTTAAGACTTGTTTTTTAGCTTCAAAACATAATCTTGTTTAAAAATTAAAGCGCGAAAATGTGGAATTGTTTTAGCAACAACAAATTTTAATTAGATTTTTGTATTTATTTATCTATTGTAATAGTTTTGTAAAATTTAAAATAATATTTTAACTTTATTGTATTTAAAATTATAACAATTTAATTGTGAAAAATATTTATTTTTAAATATTGACAAATAACAAATTGTTTAATTTTAACATATTTTAATTACATTAAGTATTAATATTGAGGCCAATTACTAAACACCTCTTCGTCGCGCAATTGATAGCCATTTCGGACACAAACTGATCGTTTACTTCGAGACACCTCTCGACTCATTGTCAGCGCATTTCTGGACAACTAGTTATGTCGTTACCGAACAGACGACACTAATCGCATTGCATTTGTATCTGAGTCTCGCGCTATTTCACTCACACCGGCCGTACAACTCGGCCCTCACTTCTCGCGCATCAATCGACAGATCAGTTACAGTCATCACAATATAAAAGTAAAATTTATGCGAAAACAGAAATTAAAAAAGTTTAAATATTAAATCTTGTTAAATTTTAATAATTATTGCTTAATTTAAAGGAATTTAGAAATTTTACAAAAGTAAAGTTACAAAAAATATAATTTTAATATTAAACTTATTTGGATGGCACTAATTTGACCATCCTACAACCGCCAGCAACGGCTACCTTCAGGTCCAAACTATCATTGGGTTCGAGAGTTCCCAAAATCTCTTTCCCCTCATCTTTGAAGAGGTCGTGAACTACATATTTAGACTTAGTTTTTGGTATTAAATCCGATATTTTGTGTGAGAGCTAACAATTAAACGTTTAAAACATATTTAAAAATTTATAAAACATTATTATAATTAATATAAATTACATAATATTTGTCACCACTTTCTAGGGTGTTGATATATACAACTGCATAAGACCACTCATCGTTAACTTTTGGCTCCACCTCTTTAACCCATACCTGGTCGTGTTTATTCTATAAACGAAAAATGTACATGGTTGAAGGTTAAATAATCAAATTAATTTTTAAATTTTAAAAGAAATAAAGGGTTTGGCGGTAAATCGAAAAAAATGCTTATTTTTTAAAATCATTTAAATTATGATAAAAGCTTATGATATAATTTTAAAATGTGCAAAAAAAAATTCTGTAATTGAAAAATTAAAAAACTTATGCGCATT
>JAQFXP010004085.1:0-11270 GCA_034693685.1 Belba bartosi
TGTATAAAACTAGTAACTACTATATATTTTCTAATAAATAATGTTTTGTTTTATCAAAGTCCATTTTTATCCCTTTTTCATTTTTATCCTTTTTCCATTTTTATCCCTCAATTTTTCTGCCCGACCCACTTGATAGAAATGGATCTGGACTGTAGTTTATTATTGATAAATTATTTTAGGATGTCAAAAACTTGATAAATATTTCTTTTGTGCAGTTATTAAAAACACAATTTATATATTAAAAATTAGAAAATAATTTCACCAGCAAAGTACAAGTTATAGCAATTTATCTAATGTTTATTTAGCAATTATAGTTTTTTAAAAAACAAACAGGGGCATTTTTATCTTATCTGCTACTAACCATTTCTAGTAGTAAAATGTAATAATAATTTATAAATTATTTTTAGTGTTTATTTATTTAGATAAAGTTGCCCTAGTCAAATTTATAGTTAGTTAATTATTTAGCAGGTTAATTATTGCCGTAAATTTAGTATAAATGTCTAAATTATATTATGGTTAGACAAGATTAGCTAAGTTAGAGCAATAGTGCCAATAATAGGGCCTTAAATATGTTAAATATTTTCTAATGTATTACTAAGTTTAAAATTTTTACTAATATTAAACTTGTGCAAATAATTTTTATAAACGTGAAATTTTGACAAGTTTTCTTAATTGGAATTAATATTAATATTTGTTTATTAATAAAAATTTGTTACATTATTAGTTCAATAAATTTAAATAGATTATAACTTATTGAACTTATATTGAAATAATTAACTAATAGTAAATTCAGTGTAAAAATTTAGTTTTACATTAAATATTAATTTTTATTTAAAATCTAAAATTTATAAATATACAGGTGTATATTTATTGTAACTTATTGTTCTTTTATATTTCGGAAGCTCAAAGTTACAGGGTTGGTTTTTGGTTGTTAAGGTTAAAATGACAAATTTCTAATTTATTTAAAAACACAAAATAAATTTACCTGTTGGCAAAACATATAGTTTTGGGATACTTATGTTTTGGTTTAAAACTTGGAAGTGGGGGAGGTGTTTGCCAAATTTTTAAAGTCTGATAATTTGACTAACATTGGTTTTGAAAGTTAAAACAAATTAAAATTTACTTGGTTTTTGTTTGTTTGTTTGTTGTTTTAAAAAATAATTTTAAACAATTAATAATTAGATGTTAAGCTTAATTATTCCATATAAAATATATTAGTTATAAATTATAACTATAACTTATAATAAATTAAATATTTATACGTTAGCTACTTAAAACAAAAATTATAAATTAATTTCTATAATTTAAAAAACAATTCTTTCTTGTTAAACAATCCACACAAAATAAACATATTAATATAATTTAATTTAATAATTAGTATTATTTTAAAAAATAATAATTTTGACAAAAATAAACTACAATTAATTAAAGTAAAAATTATAGATTAATATTTACGTTAAAACGCTTTAAATTTGGCATACAATTTTTATAAATTATATTACAGTATATAAGTACAGTTATATAATACAGTATAAGTACAATAAACTTATATATACAATATTTTATAGTTGGTTAAAAAGCGCATTATACAAAAATTAATTTAATTTAGTTTGAACAAACCAGTAATAATTTAAAACAAAAATTTCTAACTTCAAAAAACATTTTTATTTATTCCAAATTACAACTTTCTAACTAATTATAATAACCTTATTTGGGAGTCATTAAAAAGTTAAAAATAAACTGAAATTTCATTTTTTAAGTCCAATAATAACTATTTCGATCATATAATTAGACTAATAGTGAGTATTCAAAATAAACCAATAAAGAAAGATATAGTTGATTGTGGGAAAAGTGCATTTGAATTTATTTTTAAAAATTATTTTAAGATGGAGAAAATCGACAAAAATGTTTTTTTTTTCTTAATAGAGTTTTAAAATTCACTTTCCATTTGACCAGAAGTCAGAGTTTTATTTATATCTTTAATTTCGTTTTCATTTTAATTTGTTTTGGAAATTAATAAAAACAAAATTTTAAATTTATTTTTCAGTTTTTGGATTGATTATTTTTATGATATTAAATAATCTTGCACGCCTCAATTAGAAATCTCTTTTAATTGGTTTGATTTGATTTTAACCGGCATTTAAATTATAAATTAAATCAATTTTATGCTACTACTGTTTTATATATGCTTATTTAAAATGTTACAAAATAAATTTTATAATTATCTGTGGTAAAAATAAGTAACTGTTTTTTTAATTTTTGCTAAAATATTATAATTACATTAATATTAGTTTTAAAATTACAATACCAAAAATTAAAAAATATTTAATTGTAATTTTTGTTTATTTTTGACATGAGTATATTCGAATAAGCATATTGAATTTTAACTTAGCATAGCATATTAGCATATAATTTATTATATAATTAATAGTTCAAATTTAATTTAGGCAATTTATATAAATTTTTAATAAAACTATCAAATTAATTTTAACAAACAATATTTTGTATTGTTTAAATTTTTTAGTAATTTTAAACAAACTATAAAATACAAAGTAAAGAATTTTTGAAGTAATTTAATTTAATCAAAAGTTGAATAACGACTTTTATGTAAGATGGTTTTATATCGCAAAAATAATTAATCCAATTTTTATAGTTGATTTAAAACTAAAACAAATAAACACTAGCTAGAATAATAAACTATTTTTGTTTGTTCTTAAATTAAAGCCATCTACAGTTTAAATGAGTTAATTAAAATATTTGCTTTTAATTTCCGCTGCAATTTGTAGCATGACACGTTTCAAATTAATTAGTTGCGTTAATTAATTCATTAGCTTTAAATCAATCAAACGTACACATTTAAAATGGGTAAATTTGTTTTAATTTTGATACCATCATACTAACAAGAACAAAAATGTTACACTAGTTTCCACAAAACTGTGCTATGATTTAAATTAATAAGAAAATACTTAATTAAAACATATTTCTCAGAAATCAATTTTTATTTATAAGTGTTTCGCAAAAGTAATCAGAAACCGGTTATTACGTATAAGAGAGTATATATTTTTTTGTTAAACAAGTTGAAGTGTGTTTTCACATTACATCAATTCATGTAAAATCTGCACCAATTGTGAACATGGATATAGTAAATAGTGAGGGAATTACCAAAAAGCTAATGAGGAATTGCCCAGCTGTTTTATTATTTAAAAGTTTGGTTATAAGATGGTTAGCAAGCAAAACTTTCAAACAATATATCGTCAATTTTTGTGTCCAAAACATTGTCTTCCGATGACCGACAAATTGTTTAAGTTTTTGTGACCTTCTATTCAATTGTTGTTTAATAAATGCATTTTTAATTTAAACCAAGTTTTACGGCTAAAACAATATGTTTGTCTCAAACAAGTCATAAATTTTACAAATAGTTTACTGAAAGCAATTGTTGATTAAATAAATTTCACAAATAGTTATAATTTTATTTAAAGTGTTTGAAGTGTTTATTAAATTCTTATTATTGCATAATATTTATTCGACTAAACGGTATGAATGACTTTGAATTAAAAATTTAATTATTTATTTAAAAATAATTGGCTAAGTCAGGTGATCTAGCTAAAAATATAATTGCAATTTTTATCAAAAACTCAAAAGGGGTAAAATGTAGGGTTGCTAAAAATTGTCAACTATAACAAATTTAAAATATCAAAAATAATTTCTACTCTAATTAGACTACAATTTATTTCCTCAAAAGAAAGTTATAATTAAAGGAAAAAAAATTTAATCTGATTTTAAGCCGAGAGGAGTCCTTCGAAAAGCGACTAAAATAATTGAGTTTAACTGAAGCACAAAACCGGCTCTAAATTTACCGGTATTTCGATTGAAAGTTTTTTTTCACTTTTGTTTTTATTCTGTTTTTTCTTTTTTGCTATTTTTAATTCAATTTTTGCGAATCAGATTTTTTCTAAATTGAAAAACAACTTTATCTGAAAGTTGGGTAAGATTTGAATCAAAACTTTTTTATTTCACAACAATTTTTATCTGTTATAAAATTTTGAAATTTTAGTCAAAACAAAAGTTAAAATTTTAAATTATTTCACTATTAATAATTGAAAGTTAATAGTAGATAAACAAGCTATTAGTTTATTAGTTAATTATATGAATTATTTAATAATCTATTGAAAATGTGGTTAAACTTTTTTAAAATATGATCTTGCGTAAAAGTGTTATATAATGTAGAATATAATCTAATAATAATTACTTTCTTATGAAAAATTTATTACTATTATATAAATTTTAGCTTCCAATGGAAGTATTAAGAACTGTGCCTTGTTAATAAGATTCCTATGTAAATAAGCGGTAAGGTGCTTGCTATTTTATTAGTTTGATTTCTTATAAATATAAACTATTTTCTCAATTATTTTTATTTTGTTAAACATTTTAAGATATAATATTTTAGAGTTTTTTAACATTTGTTTAATAAAAAAAATACATAGTAACTTTAAATGTATTATTTTATTATAATGTTTAACTTGGAATAGGAAAAGGCAAAGCATAGTCGGATGTTAAACATGTGCAATTAAAATTTCTAAATAATTTACTTTTTTGTATAAAACTTTTTAACCGAAATTAAACTATTATATTGATGGAGATTTAGAAGAATCAGGAAGAAATTTTTAGAATAAATTTAGCTGAATTTAAACTAAACTCAGCACTAATTTAGAAAAGAATATTAAAAAAAATTCTAGCTATCTTCTTTAAAAGCTAAAACACAGCGGTAGTATTTTTTGCAATTGTCAAGATAAATAAAAAGTATTTTTAGCTGATTTTTTCTTTTAAATCCCACACTTTAAATTTTTATTGATTCAACAAGAACAATATATCTGCATTGACATATAAATAATTTTGTAGAACAATTTTTATATATTGTTTTTGCATGTTTAATGAGTAGTAAATAAAAGTTAATAAGTTTATAAAATTAACAAACATATTATCAATAGAATCAATAGATTGTCTCTTATTATTATCAAAAATTATTTTGAGCTTAAATACTATTCTAAAATTAAATTACTATTTAAGTTAAACAAATTCTCAATTATAATCAATGATTTATTAATTAATTAAAATGTTTAATACAAAAAAAGATTTAAGATATTTTAGTTACGTTTTGGGAGAAATTAAAATTTTAAATCTCACCAAGTTTTATTTAAAATGCTAGGTTTGAATATTTATTGATATTTTCAATAATTAATTTATTTATTTTAATTTAGAAAATAATATTTATTTGATTTACTTCCGAATTAATTATTTAAATTTAGACGTATTCAGCAGTAATGAGAATTTTAAAAATATATATTTTAATTTTGTGTAAAATATAAAAATAAATTTGACCATGAAATTAATGTAATAAAAAGTGTGTGGAATCACATTATTAATCAATAAATGTAATCATACAACGAATATAATACAATATAGTTAAAAATTGCTCTTATGGTTATACCATGAGATGGACAACTCAAGGTCCACAGCAAATGAATAATCTAAAATTTTGGCCTGGAACGTGTCATCTTTTACACAAGGTTCCACAAACATAGAAACTAATTATTGAATTCTGGTGTCAACTAAATGAATAAAATTTATAGTTTACCTTAAATGAACAAAATTATATAAATTTAAATAACAGCCAAATTAAATATAATGAAAGATAGCTATAATTAATTAAAATATTAATTTTTATTAACTTTTTATATTGTCGAATTTTTAATTTTAAATCTTGGGTTGACTGTCTCAGGTGGGGCAACTTAAAAAATCAATTTTAAAAACTAGCATGTAATTTTTAAATCGAATGCTTAAGTGTATTCAAATATATCGTGTGTTGTTTGTCTATAATCTAATTTCAATATAAATAAAATTTTCGAAACAATCAAATTGATCGAATCATTAAGGATTACGCTGTCATTTTAAGCGGTGTAATAATAATTTCGGAAAAATTAAATTTTTTTAAATCTCTCACAAAAATTCCCACTTTTAAATAAAAATGATTTTAAATGTTTTTCAATGTTTGGGTCGTAATATTTATGTAAACGTATAGATAAGAATATATCTATATTTATATTCATGTTTAAATTTAAGAAAGTTAGAAAAATCTGAAAAATATCTCGAACAAATTTAAAATCATGTTTACGAAAAGCATTTTCAAAACTTGAGCCAAATTTTAATATTATTCTTACAAATAAATATTTATAAAATACTATATATTTAATTATTTTATTTAAAAATGCAGCGAATGTTTTTGCCAATCCTTTTTCCTATTAAATTGTTACAACTTATCTGGATGCATCTTATTTAATGCTAAGCTATCATATATGATGTTGACTATGTCACGTGAGAAAGTCCTCTGGCAGTCCTCTATGCCCATCGAAGGTTATACCAGTATTGACTGTTTCCAGTAACTAACACCCTTTTCTTAGAGAAAACAACACGCTGGTAAAACTAATTATATAATTATTTTATACTAATTATATACAATTAGTTTAATAACGTCATTGGAAATTTCTAAAATATTTACCCAGTAAAAAGAAAACATTTGAATATTTAGAAAATTATTTATATATATTTTAGAGATAATTTTGCCTAAATTAAAGTTAAATTAAAATTAAAACTAAATTTATTAAAATTAACTTATAAATTGCAAATTAGCTAAAATAGATGTCTTAATCTCGTGCGATAATTAAAAAATTTAAGTATTATTTTAAAACTTTAATCGTTAGCATTGCCAAGTTCAAAACATTTTTTGTAGCCTTGACTTATTGGTCAAATCAATCAAGCATGATTTTCAAAGTTAAACAAGATAAATAAGACAAATATATTTTTAGTTAAACACGCGATAAGAATTACACACAAAATGTTTTAAAATGACAAATATTTTGTCTTAAGTATTAAAAAATAATAAAATTTAAACTTAATTGTCAACACGATTATTTAGTGAACCAGTTAATCTATTTGTTATACTATTTTGATTTAACAAGTTAAAAATATAGTTTACTATTAAATCAAAATAGTATAGCAAATAGATTAACTAGTTTACTAAATAATCTTAAGTTTGCTTGCTTAATGAGAAAGTTATTTGAATTTATTAAAAATATAAACAGGATTAAACAATTAGTTTTATACTGTATTCTGTAAATATTATATAAGAGTGCTCTAAAAATGTTCAACAAGCAAATATCTAAAATACCAAAACATTAAAATATTAACTAGTTTATTTGAATAAATTTATAATAAATAAAATATGCAAAACATTCAGATGTTTACAATAGTATAGCAATTAAAGCAAAGTAATTGTACAAGTTTAAATAAATATTTATTGGCCACTCAAATATTTCTTAATTTTTACAACTAATAAGCTTTCCAGAGCTTTGTGCATGCTAAAAAAATTCTCCTAATCTATGGGTTTGTAAACCTTTCTCTTGTATCGCCCGCACAGTTTGCCCATCGATTAACTTCTAAATACTTAAATTACTTTATTTTTCTCAAAAAGCATACGTTTTTTTACTACTAAATAATAGCGAAAGAGATTACAAAAAGTTTAGTTAAGAGTAAAATACAAAATTTCCTGTTTTTCACATTGAATTTCATCTGTTTTTGTCATCAATTTCGAAAGTTTTAGAATAAGCTCTTCATTAATGAAATCGCTTTTAATGAGAAAACTGTAAAATAAAGCGAAATATGTCTTAAATTTTTTGTTGTCTCTATTATATTGCATTTGTATTGTTTTGAATGACAACACGCTTTATGACATCAAAACATATTATTGTTTAATGTTTTTGAAAAACTATTTAATCAATTAATGACTATTTCAGTTAAATCAGAGCAAAATATAAGACATAATAAAAAGAAACAACTTTTTGGTTAAATCAAAAGTTAAACAAAACTTTGGAAAAAAAAGTTTCCATAAAATCCTAATAAATTGAATGAAAAAAGTAGTGAAAGTAAATTGAAATCTACATAAAAAGTGATTAATTGAGAAAAAATACATAATTTTAAGTTTAATTAAAATCCGTTACTAATAGTAAGCGTTTGAATGCAAAAAATGTTTTCAATAATAACTAAAAAATCAATTTTCGTTTTGTTTTACAGTTTAATAAATAATTTTTAAAACTAATAAATTGTAAATCAAAAGCCAAATCCCGGACCTAATGGCGAACTCGATGTCGGACCCAATGTCAGACCCGATGGCAAACCCGATGTTAAACCTAAGTGGAAACGGGTCGGGAATGGAGTCATTCGGCTACCAGTACTATGTGCACCAGTACTGGAACGACAGGTGCGATCCGAGAACAATGAACTTACCCCTTATGAACGGCGGGCCCTGGAATCTGATGGCTATACTGATGGCATACTTTCTATTTGTGACTAAAGTCGGGCCCAAATGGATGTCAAATAGAGATCCACTCGAATTGCGACGACTTATGCTTTTTTACAATATTCTGATGGTTCTGATCAACACATTCTTCTTATATCAGGCCGTTGTGTGGCTTGACTTCGGCGTCCGATTACTGGACTTCAAGTTTCCGAACAGTGCGGACAGGAGTGAGCGGACGATGAAAATTGTTTATATGTTTCACTACTATATGATCACCAAATTTATCGATTTTATCGATACTTTGTTTTTTGTGGTCCGAAAAAAGTATAATCAGATAACTGTTCTTCATATCTATCATCACATATCGGTGCCGATCATCGGTTGGATCAGTGCTTGGGTTAGTTCACCTGAAAAGTCGACTAAACTTTTCTTTTTTAAATTTATTTTGTTTTGAATTCAAAAACGTTTTTGTATTTTAAATAAGTTGTAAGACTTTTTCGGTTTTAAATAAATTAGTTTTAATTTCTGATATTTGAGCCTTAGATTCATACACTAATTATTCAGTTGTTTAGAATTCAGTCATTTTTGACTAAAATTCATATTTAAAACCCAAAAAATTAGTCTTAAATGGCATTAAGAAAAAAGTTTTACTGATTTATGATAACAAAAAAGTCTGATTTGAGATTTGATTCCTATTTACAAATAAAAACTTAAGCGAGAGTTCAAAAGTTCAGCGAAAAAAATACTGAACTTTTGCTTTGAATTTAAAATCAAAAATATTGAAAAAACCGAAAAAATGACTTAAAATTGATAAACACTTATACTTATGCATCAAATCTGTTCGTATCGACTCAGGTATCACCACTAATGCCAGTGCTCGGACTGTTCGCATTACTGAACTGCTTCTGTCACGTAATTATGTACTCATACTATGCTTTGGCGGCATTCGGTCCGTCCGTTCAGCGCTACCTTTGGTGGAAGCGCTATATAACGCAAATCCAATTATTCCAGTTCGCAGTCATCGGTATCTATGGCATAATCCTAAACATATATCAAATCAATTATCCGCTAATCTATCGCCTAATGCCTGTATCTCAAGGGCCGATATTTTTCATAATGTTCGCCAACTTTTATATCAAATCCTATCGCAAAAACAAATCACTTCAACAGAAGTTGAAAGTCAATTGATTTGATTTTTTCTTCTTCTTTGAATCAATTTTTTGTATTGAAAATAATTGAAAAATAAAAATCAATTATTTTTTAGGAAAACATAATTTTAGATAATTGTAATCAATATTTGTTTTGTATATAAGATGTTTTTTAGATGTATTAATGGGTTTGAAAGTTTTGTTTAACTAATTTTTTCTCTCTTCTAATCACTTAAATCATTCCTTTTTTATGAGATTTATTTTTAGGTTTATTTTAAATAAATATTTATTAATTTCCTAATATTTTTCACATTATTTTTAAAAAATTATGTATATTTTAAACCAAAATTCATTTTTGACTTAAATTACTACATTTTAAACCAAATTAATTCAAACTCAATGTTGAAAAACTACTCAATATTCAATGTAAACCCGATTTTTAAGCTCATATTTAAGCAATTAATAAATTAAAATATAAACGCTTTAAAATTAATGTACAAATTAATTGGTTTTTCCGTTATTTAAATCATTTAGTCTATAAATAAAACTTAAATAAAAATTAATTAATTATTCAAAACATTCACTAAATATCAGATACTATTCAAACATCAAATGACAGAAAATTTTTATTTCGACAGAAATTTCAATTACAATTGATTTGAAATTATGTGTTTTGAACAGTAATTATGTATTGACTCAAAAAAAAATACAAATTATTACTGAAAATACGATCAAATGATCAAAAATAATAATAATAATAAATCAAACAATCAATACAATAGTAAAACAAAAAACATAATTCTTAGAGCAATAGAAGAGACAAATAATACCAAAAAATTCATAATTTAAATACAAAAAAAGTTGAGTTTAAATCGAAATTAGAAGCAATCAGTCGAATGAGATCTTAACGTAAAATCAATTCTCATTTTTTACGACTGAGTTCTGTGCGCCGGTTGGGTCGTATCGAACGAGAAGAGCGGACTTTGGGCCCTTCGCTGCCCTCCCGGGCCTCGTGCTTCTTGTGTATGAACGCACACCGACTGCCGAACGAGCAATAGCCGGAGCTGTGATAAGAGGCGCATAACTTGGTCTTATAGTTGGGAATGCGCTTCAATTCATACTTGCCATGGGCGAATAGGCAGCGCTCGCCGTAGTCACAGTACCCGTACTCGTAGTACTGGCGACAGAGCTCTGTCTTGTAGAGCGAGGGATGGTATGATGAGGCCTGAGGTTTGCGCTGAGAGCTCGAGCCGCGCATAGATCCCATCGAACTGTTCTCCAAATGCATTCGGTTGTGGTGTTGCTGTTGTTCCCGCGTTTGCGACATATGCGGCACCGGCTCGAGCACCGACCCGGTCGTGAACGCCGACCGCTCCCAACCTATCATCGAGTCGTGTTTGGGGGCCTTCTTCGCGAACCTCTGTTCGAAGTCCATACGGATCTCATCAATCGATTTGCCGGTGATTTGCCTGTCGTGAACCCAAACACTAGTAATGAGTTTCTCTTCGAGCGAATACTCGTCGCGAATGTCGTTTATAGGTATGTCCCGAATGTCTCGGATATCCCGTACGTCCCGAACGTCTCGAACATCCCGTAAGTCCCGAACATCTCTAACGTCCCGAACGTCGCGCATGTGATCACTCATTATATGCGTTACGAAAACCTAAATTCAAATTCTTCCGAGTCTTCAGATCTTCTTTGGTTCGAATCGATTCAATCGATTGTCTGAAGAGTTTTTCCGATAATTTTTTTCGCGTTTTTCTATGTTT
>JAQFXP010004086.1:0-11268 GCA_034693685.1 Belba bartosi
ATTATCATTTTTTATATTTGCAATTATTTGTTTTATCTCCGTTCCATATACACTACTTACTACATTTTGCTTTAGCTTCCATTTGAACTTTCATTCCTTAGCTTGGCTATAATATGAAAATATTATTTGATTTAAACTTTAAAATTTTAAAGTCAATCTTTAAAATATTTAGGTTTTGCAAGTTGGATTTATTATTATATTTTACACATATTTAAAAAAATATATTTTATGCTTATCTCAGCTAGATTATTCGTGACCACCTTTGTAGTGCGTCGAACATACAGCCATAGCCAAAACTATCTTTATAGCTAAAACGAAATAACTGTATGATTTTTGATTATTTTATTATAATTTGTTTATTGCAACTATGGAATTTCTTCACCGATCTACCATAAAAATATTTTTGAATAATACCAACTAGGTAATTTTTAAAAAATTAAAATGTGTTTTGAGTTAATCTTCAAGATTTAAAAAATTTTAAATATACGAATTATTCATTGTTCAAAATAATTGTTGACATTTATTTTTGTTTTTTAAAATATTAACAAGTTACAATTTGTCACTACTTTAAACTTTTAAAAATTAAGAAAATTAAATTTAAAATTTTTAAAATAAATTAATTGAAACTAATAATTAATTTCTATTTATAATTATAGTTAAATGTAACAATGTAACAATGTAGTATATTTTAAAAATAAAAATAAATGTAAACAATTTTTAATGTAAAAAATTTTAGTTATTTGTTAATTGATTCAAAAAACATTTTAATTTATAAATTAATATTTTTGGAAAAATATTTTTACATTAGATTCGCAATAAAATATTATAATTATTAAAAAGTATTTTATTGTAAAATAATCAAGAATCTTTGATTTATTACATTTTAAGATATAAAGTTATTTTTAATTAGGGTGATTAAAGGGACAATTGTTTATATTTATTTTTATTTTTTTTAATATTCTACATTGTTACATTTAACTATAATTATAAATAGAAATTAATTATTAGTTTTAATTAATTTATAAAAATAATTTAATTTAATTTTCTTGGTTTTTAAAAGTTTAAAGTAGTGAAAAATTGTAACTTGTTAAGATTTCAAAAAACAAAACTAAATGTCAACAATTATTTTAAGCAAAAAATAATTGGTATATTTAAAAAACATACTTGCAATGTTACTTGGCAAGTATTAAATATTTAATTTTTAGTTTAAGCTTTAGATTGCAAGACAACAGCTAATTAACAATTAATGTCGGATGATACATAGCAAATATCCTGGAATACGCCTATTTCTACTACATTGCTTTTGATCACATACATATGAACCTGTCTGTATAATGAATGCTCTATTATAATGTTACATAATAACAGGGATCGTAAAGGGGGAATCAAGCAAAAATTCCCCCTAATTTTGAAAATTTGGATTTATCCCCCTCTAGCATTTGGTCCGAGAAAAGGTACTCCCCGGCAAATTTTTTGGGTTTTTTGCCCAAAATTAGAAATATTCCCTAAATTAGTGCTAAACCCGGTTTAAATCCAGTTAATTTAACTAAACTTAGTTTAAATCCAATTGAATTAGGCAAAATTTCATCATAAATATATAGGTTTTTTGAGCGTTTATGGAAAATCCCCTCTCTTATCCCCCTAGATTTTTGGACAAAATTTTCAGAAAAATCCCTCTCTTGATCCTCCCCCCCCCCCTGGATAGGCCGACCTTCTCGATCTCTGGTTTATAAATATATAAATGTCTGATAAATTAAATGAATAATTCTAATGCAAAATCAAAACACATTTAAAACCCATTTTATATTAATTCCAAAATATTTTTGATTAATTATTTTAATTAATAAATTAAGTCTAAAATTTCTTTTTAAGTCAAAATAAATTATTTTTATAATTAATTTTAGATAAACTCAGATAAAAAATATTTAATTAATTGTTTATTTACATAAAATGTGAGATTTTTTAATTTGAATAAATATTCGTAATATAATTTAAGGGTCCTTTCTAGGTTTTTGGACAACATTTTGAGAAAATCTCTCCCCTGATTTCCTTCCAGGATCATCCGACCTTCTCAATCCCTGCATAATACAACACAAAAGAGCCTATCGTATTTCACTACTCCGAGAGCACCTGACACCTAGTGAATAACTATAGCATGTCAGTTTGTGGCAGCACTATTAAATTAGTAAAGCACAGATTTTGCGTTCAAACAAATTCAATTAAAAGTGATACCTGGTGGCATAAAGCAAAATTGGCAATTTTAAATCAAAAAACTATATAGCAATTCCAACCCGTCTTTTGAATTGATGTTATTAATGTATAATATCTAATGCAAAATCTAATACAAAACTATGCTAAAAATGATCCAGTTTAATAAATAATCCGTTATATAGAACAATTTATGAAAAAATTTATTTAATTATACTGTCCCTTCACTGTATTTCTATTTTTAGTCTTTAAATAATTTCAATTTGTTATTTTGTGTATAAATTACAATGTTATAAATTGGTTTGGCAAAATACATAAGGCCAAAAGAATTTTGCCCAGTTGGGATGTATCAATAAAACATTATTAAATTATTTTTAATTTACTAAAATCAAACATTAAATCAATAGTCAATTGACCGATAACTGTGTAAAACATAAATAAAGTTATTGTTACTTAAGTTTTACTATAACGTTAGTTACTTAAAATTTTTTTATTGTCTAATAAAGTTGACAAAATTGGACCTAAGTTTAAATTGATTTATACAAAAATAGCTTTATAGTATAAGGGATAAAAATGGAAAGTTTACAAAAATGGACTTGATAAAAATAAAATTGTTTAGCATTGTTTCTATAGTAAATGGCTTTTGGTTTTATCATATACTGTAAGGGACAAAAATGGAAAAGAGATAAAAATTGAAGAGACAGAATTGGACCTGGACTGTATATAGTAAAGTAAAATAACCTTATTATTGAATACCAAAGTGTTGGCCAAAAAACCAACTTTTCGTCTGGTGCGAATTGTTTTTATTTGTCGATTCAAATTGTAAACCGTTTTTATTCGATTAAATTTTTCTAAAACTTTCTAATATCTAAAGTTATTGAATCAATGTTTGATTATTTGTTTTTAGAATTGTTTTTCAATAAACGTATAAATATCAGTTATTGAAATTAAAAGATTAGAAAAACAATTAAATATTAAATTGTGTTTTAAATAATAAATATCTTGATTAAAAATCGCCGAATTGTTGGCCACGGAATCAAGTTTCTTAAAACCGTCAACAAGTAAAAGCCACTCATAGTCAGTGTAAGACAGGGATTGTAAAGGCAAAAATCCCCCTAATTTTGAAAATTTGGATATAACCCCCTAGCATTTGGTCTGCGAAAAGATACCCCCTCGACTTTTTGCCGGCGGCCGAAGGCGGCCGACAATTTTTATGGTTTTTCGGCTAAAATTAGAAAATTTTTCTTAAATTCGTGCTAAATCCGGTTTAAATCCAGTTAAATTAGGCCAAATTTTATTATAAATATATAGGTTTCTAAGCGATTTTGGAAAACTCCCCTTCCAGATCCCACCCGGATCGGCCGACCTTCTCGATCCTTGGTGTAAGAGTATATTTGATAAGTTATTGATCAATGATAACATCCATCAATTCTTAAGTCACTTTAAGTCACAGCTACTATAATAAAAATACGCACAAATCAGTACTTTGATTAAAGTTGAAAACAAATTGATATATTTTTATACTGTAAACACACCACTCATCAACTGATTGAAGTATGTAGACAAAACTATCTTATTATATTTAAGTAAAATTGTTTTTAAAAAAGTTATATAAACTATTGGTAATAAATTATAAATACTATTTTTAATAAAATTAAATTGGTAATCAAAAAATATGTTAACATTATTACATTTAATTTTTTTATCGATTATTATTTAAATTTATTACTTAAGCATTGACAAATAGGCATTTATCCAACTTCTTATAGACAGTTCAAAAAGTAGAAAATTCCATCAAAATAGTTGCTTAAATGGGCATAAAAAATATTTATCACACTATTAATATAATGTTCTACCATTAATAAAATTGTTTAAAACTTGTTTTTATATAAAACATACATTTTAGATAAACTTTGTACTGTTTTCCCCGACATATTCATCAAATAATTATTGTCTGACTAAAACAAACTAATACTCTTAATAAAAGTGAATTTATTAATTTATAATTAGAGAGTTTAGTTTTCGAGAAAATAGAAGTTTTTAATTATATTAACTCAATTTGATTCACAGTTCAAAGTTTAAAGATTAGAACTAACTTTAGTTTGGATAAAGTGCTGTACTTTTATGGAAAACTATACTTATTTGACATATTTAATTGCATGAATGTATTGTGGAATTTAAATTCAGATAATATTATTAATAACCAATATTTCATTTGTTGACTGCAAAGCAATTTTTGACGTTTTGTAGTATTGTTTTAAGTCCGTCCGTCAGATAATATTTTTCGACAATTTTTCCACTCTTTTTATTGGTTTATTTCAAAGATTAGGAAATAATGTCGAGATAAAACACAACCAAGTTACTAAATGCCAAATTTTTATTCAGTTATTTTTATGACATATTTAGATCATTTAATTTTCTCTTTAGTTCTAATATATTGAGAAAAAGTTGTTTTTGAAGAAATAAATCCGTTTTTGCAAAAGTGTGGCAAAATATGGCGGAACACAAATTCGGCATTTTTTATGTCATTACGCGAATAGTTTTGGCAATTCTGACACTCATCGCCATAATTGGAATCATAGTGTCGATAGTGTATTATTTGGATCACCACAAAAGGGGTGACTCAACCGGGTATATAATTTGGGCTGTCGTCTGCCTCATAGTAGCAATATGTGGATTCTGGGGGGCCTGGAAGGAGCACTTCCTCTCTTGCATGATCTACGCCATCGCTGAACTGATTTTAGTGTTGGCCGGAATCACATTCACAGGAATGGAACTCTACACCCGGTTGACTCAGATCCTGGCTATAGTCGCGGCGTTCATATTCTCTTGGATGCTATACGTGGGCGGACGGGCTAACTACTCCCTTCCCTGTACTGTATGAGTGCATTACTCTCTTTTAGAATATATTTCATTTAATGATGTTAATTGATTTGATCGCAAAAAGTTATGACTAATTATTGTATTATAAAATCTCAACTTATAATATAATTTGTATTAAATTTCACAATTAATTCATATTTTGTTACGATTATGGCTAATGTTTAAAAGCATTGAAACTAAATGTTTGGTTCGCATGAAAATGCAAACTTAAATAAAGATTACTTACAATTAATTCTATTAAGTAATTAATTAAATTACTTTTAATTTAATTTAAAACTTAAAATTAATTAATATTATTGTATTAAAATATAATTCAAAAATTAAAACCATGATATTTTATTTTTAAATAAACTAATAAGACATTTTTAATGTTTTGTAAAGTTTGATAATAAATATTAAGAATGAGGTTGCTAAATGTTTATGATTAAATTAGGAAGGTCTCTCAGCATAAAATTGTTTGCTAAATTTTTTTAACACAAAGATTAATTTTTATACTTCACATAATCATTTCTTATAGCGGCAAATGATCTAGTTAAATTTAGTAAATAATTAGTATAATAAGTCCATTTACCAAGATATTATTGCAATTCAATTGATATAATTCAATTGTTATTCTAATGATTGTTTACAAAATAGTATTTATTTAAAACGCATTAATTCGATAATAAATGCAAACTATTTATTAAATAAAGCAATGAAACGGACCGTTTCTGTCATCAACACCAAAATGTCATTATTTTTCACTCTTTTTTATTTATAAATTATAATTAATTATTTACTCACAATAATTAAATCAAATCAATTACCGGTAATAAATAAATAATTTTTGATGAACACTTTAACAAAAAACATTTTTTAATGCACTACATCTAAATGTAAGTTAGCTTTATTACAGAGATTGACAAGGTTGACCGATCCAGGTGGGATTAGGGGGAAGGGAATTTTTCTAAAAATTTTGGCCAAAAACCTAGAGAGTATCAGGAAAGAAATTTTTCCAAAAACGCTCAAAAAATCCATATATTTATGATAAAATTTTTCCCAATTTAACTGGATTTAAAACGCATTTAAACTAAATTTAGTTAATTTAACTAAATTTAAATCGGATTTAGCACCAATTTAATGAAAATTTCCAAATTTTGCTCAAAAAAGTCGAGAAGGATACCTTTTTGCGGACCAAATAAATATCGAACATAATAGTCCACATACTAGCTTGGTTAATCAATTTTGAATAGTTTTTAAACAGTAATAATTTTACAAATATAAGACATACAGACTTAAATATCAAATCAAAGCTTATTAAATTTTAAATATTAAATATCAATATTGTTTACAAACAAAAATTGTCTAATTTTTAACCAAACCGGAAAGGCCACAATTACTACATTTGGCTGCTTTCCAAACAGTATGACAGTTAACGTTTTAACAAATTTATAAAAAATATTAATTTTGGCAATTTATTCAATTGTGGGTTACTTTTTATTCTAATATAAAAAATGGTCTTAAATTAAAGTTTTCCAACATTTTAGCCATCAAGTTTTAGGTTTTGGTTTATTAAAAAGCACTACAACTAGCTCAATGCTAGAGAGCTGCTTTGGAAGCTTACACATTGGGAGTGGCGCACACTTTTGATTATTACAATCAGACGAGCACTGATATCTTAGAAATAACGGTGCAGTTTGGTTACCAAAAGTGGTTTCCATTAAATAAATAAAAATGCTTTGTATTTAAAAAATTAAAATTATATTTATACCGGTAAAGTAGTAATAAATCTATTCAAAATCAAACTGTATTTGGCAGTTTAGCATTAGGAAAAAAATTATTGAAATAAATTGTGGCAGTTTAAAATTAGAGAATATTAATAAGGACATTTTTAGAATTGTTTAATTAAATTATTAAATCAATTATTGATTTCAATTTGTACCCAATTATGTGTCACCGGTTTGAATCGGCATTTGTCACAAGATAGTTTTTAAAAAAAAATTAATGTAATATAAAAAATTATAAAGATCCATTTTAAAAATTGCTTTATTTTTGAGAAAATCAGAAAAAGTTAAAACTTTTCCATATCTACACTAAAAACTAATATATTATAAAAATTGTTATTTTTTACATTTAATTTTTTGAAAAGTTTTATTATACAGTATAAATGGAAATTTATTATATTCGACTTTATTATTTTCAAATGCATTACTATATTTAATATCAATTTTAAAATTTTAATAAATATCAGTTTCAAAACATTATCCCTATTTTCCCCACTTCCTGCTTTATATAAAATTCAAGAAAAACTCAAAATTTCCTTGCTAAATTATAATATAATATTCTACAGTATAAAAAAATCAACTATTTTAAATAAAATAAATATCAATATAAAGTTATACAAAGCTTTTCAAAAACTTAAATTAAAACTTTATTTTATAATTGATACAGTAAAATTAATATTTATACTGTATTAGATAATTTAATATTTGCATGCTTCAATTTTAAAAGTTCAAAGTGTCTTTCGGTAATTATTACTGATAAGAAATAATTAATATAAAATGACGTAATTTATGCTAAAAAAGGGTAAATTTAATTGAACGCCATTTTTGTATTGAATGATACAATAAATCTAAATATCCGGCAATTATTTGACGCATTAATCAGTATTTAATTTAATTATTAATTGCCATTCAATTAGTGATTAGTCGGAAGTGATCAGCGATGGGACGCAAGAAGAAGAAGCCTTCGAAGCCGTGGTGTTGGTATGTGTTGGGTCGAGCACTGGCACTGAATGTCAAAACAATGTCTCAATGTTTTCAATGTCTTCTCTCCTCTCCTCTTGCCTTCCCTCTTCTCCCCTCCCCTCCCGTTCCCGTCTGCACAGGTATTGCAACCGTGAGTTCGACGACGAGAAGATTCTGATCCAACACCAGAAGGCGAAACACTTCAAGTGTCACATCTGCCACAAGAAGCTGTACACCGGTCCGGGTCTGGCCATACACTGCATGCAAGTCCATAAGGAGACGATCGATAAGATCCCGAACGCACTTCCGAACCGAAACAATGTCGACATTGAGATCTATGGTATGGAAGGCATTCCCGACGCAGACATCAAAGAGCACGAGAGGTCGAAGGGATTCGAGTTTAAGCCTCAGATCGAGTCGAAGCCAATGCCAGTGGTGTCGACATCGGCCGCTCCACTCATTCCGATCCCGGGAGTGGTGAGCGCCTCAATGCCCGGCCATTTGCAGATGCCGTCAATGCCTTTTGGTTTACCCCAAAACTCTCAAAAGTTTGCAAACTTTGCGGCCAATATGTCGGGCCATCCGGCCTCCAGTCACCCCCATTTGGCCGCATTCGGGGCCGCCATTCCTCCGCCGCCTTCATTAGTGCCGCCGCACACCATAGTGGGCGCCGCGAGAGGCATGACTCCGGGTCTACCCAACAAACCTCTGTTCCCATCTGTGAGTTCGACATCGACTGCAAATCAGAGCTCTGTTGTCGGCACTGACTTCAGACCATTAGGTTTTAACCCGAATTCGGGACCAAATAATGCTTATATGACATCGAATGCAAGTAATGCGACGGTCAGTGCTTCGGCCATCATCTCGAGGCCGGCCTCGTCGGCAACGATCGCCACATCCGGCGCCGCCTCTAAGATAGTACATCCAGAAGAAGACATCTCTTTGGAAGAGCTGAGAGCGCGACAAATGAAATATAAATTAGTTGTTCCGCAAACTCTTCAGTCTATTAATGGTATGAATCCAAGCGCTGCGGTATACACGACACCGACAGGCCCGCCCCCTATGCCCCCGAATATGGGACTGCCCCCACATCAGACACTGTTAGCATCTCATCCCTCATTTGACGTGAAATTCCAGTCGACTTTTCGGCCGGCGTTTTGAGATAAGTTAAGTCAAACACCTATTGAATGCAAACTAATGTAAAACAATATTGATTTCAATTGTCTATTAATTAATTAATTCATAACATTTGATCAAAAGTTAATATCTATTCTAATATTGACTTTCAATCGATTCAAAGATCAAAGACTCGTCAGTTTTTAAGACTATGTGAAAAGTCAGGTATTTTGTCGATTAGATTATCTCATTTCAATGTTTTTATTTTTATTAAATATTTTTGTTAATAATTATAATTTAAATTAAATTTTAATTGAGTTCGAGAGTGACTTAAATACCAAACACTTAATCACATATAAGTAGTAAGTAATCGAATGGTAAGTAAATAATGATTAGTCGCAAAACGACTCGAATTTTAATCATGAAATACACAAATTGTTGACCAATTGACTGATGTATTATAGTTTCGCAAAAACAAAGATAAGTAATTCGAATGTAATCCTAATTTAGATTTTATAATAACAACTCAATTACTCAATGGTTTGTTTAAAAATAATTTTTTAAGTCTTATAAATCAGTTGCGAAAGCCTTTGATTATTTTGTTAACTTCTCTTAAATACAAACCCAAACAATCTGTAAGTACTCGATATTTAGACAAATATTATGTTATTTTATTAGAATATATCGATTAAACAAAAACGTCGTTTTGTTTTGTGTCCAAAAGTATTTAATTTTAACGATTCCTTCCTTTTAGGAAGTTTTCTGACGATTCGATAAATCTAATGCCAAAAAAGGTTTTGTTTAAATGGATTACTTAGAGTTGGCCCTCAGGTGGGACTCAATTTCATTCTTTTCTTTAAAGTTGTTTAAATTGTTCGTTTCAGTGAATTCTTATAAAAAGTTAATTTACATAAAATATAACTTATTTTAGATATTCTTCGTATTTAAGCCATTTATCATTTATTTGTAAAAATCAGATCTCTATCACTTGTACTACTTTTGAGATAATAATTGAAAAACTTTTTCTAAATATTATTTTCTGACATTTGAATAATTATTCGAAAACCAATCGACTGTTTCTTTGATTCCGACTTCAATTGGCGTAAACTCGAAATCCGGTAAATATTTTCGTAGTTTTGCATTGTTTGCCGTCTTTTTGAACTGTCCGTCGCTGTAGTTTCGGTCAAATTGAAGTTCTAGACTCATGTCCGGCCCGAACGCACTGGCAATCAGTTTTGCCGCCTCTCCTATACTGATCTCGTCTTCTTCGCCAACACTCAGAATGATTGGCGATATTTCGTTGTATGACTTCAAGGCCCAGACTATCAGTTTTGCCAAATCTAATGAATATATGAACTGCCGTTTCGGTTCACCACTTCCAAGCACTACCAGTTTCGCACTCTTTAGGCCTTTGGTTTCAAATGAAATGTTCAAAATTCGAATCAAACAAAACCAAATCAGACAAACCTTTCTGTTTCGCTTCATTCACTGCACAGTAGGCCTTATGGATGAGGCCTGGAATGACGTGCGAGTCCTCCAAATTGAAGTTATCGTGAGCTCCGAAAACATTGGTTGGAATAATGGAAGTGAAGACCGTTTTGTCGGAATCAGTCGATTGATTGGCGTCTGTGTTGTGCTTATAGTAGTCGTCGTAAGCCTTGTTCTGAATATCAATCATTCGCTTTGCGTACGAATAACCGAAGTTTGAGTCGTGCGGAGGACCCAAATGTATCATTGATTCGTCGATCGGATAACTGGTCCGGTTGGGGAATATACAGGTGGACAGACATGATATGCATTTCCGAACATTCAATTGGTGACACATTCGCAACACGTTGTCATTTATGGCTAAATTGATTCTCAAAAAGTCTAAATTGTTCTTAAGATTGCGGAATAGGCCGCCGACCAGAGCCGCCAAATGGATCACATAATTGGGTCGAATCCGTTCGAAGAGAGCTCTGGTTTGAGTCAAATCCGAGAGATCCGCGTCTTTGGAGCCGACGAATACAAACGAATACAACGAATCGAACTCTTTGTTGGATTTGACCACAGATTCAATTGCTTTGCCTACAAGTCCTGTTCCGCCGGTCACTAACACCACTTGTTTTGCACTCATTGTCTAAATGACTCTCAAATCGATATAATACGCAGTTTTTGCAATCGGTTTGCAATTTGATTGAAAGACAACTATTTATTTATAGTCAGAGTACGTGTCAGTCAATCAGCAATTGATATGTTATCCAAAACTTTGTTAGAAATAGCGTTGTGCGCTTCCCGCTCCACCGGAATAAACTTCCGGATCCGGCGTCTGGCGCCTGGAGGCGCCACAAACTCC
>JAQFXP010004087.1:0-11268 GCA_034693685.1 Belba bartosi
AACTTTCAAGTTTTTTGGCCACTTTTGGCCACTTGTTTAATATTGCCTAGCAACAATATAAGTGTTTTACATTACAGGAAAACAAACATTCATAGCGCAAGATTTAAATTGTTCTGTTCACTGCTAATTAGAATACTTTCTCTATATGTTTAGCACTGATAGAGGCTCTACAGTCTAACTCAAATAGTGCTAAACGTATAGAGTATTAATCGGCGAAAAGTGAATCGCGATTCAAATTGAGTTCTTCAAAGCATTACGTTTTGAAATAAACTTGATTGTTTTTCATATACAATATTACAATGAATAGAGAATAGAGAGAATAGGCAAATAACAAGATATGGGTTAAAAATGTTGTTAAATTGAACTGATTGTTATGTATGACTCTACTGATATTAACAAGATAAAAAGACTAGCGTGTAAAAGTATAACGCGCTTTTTTAAAAATTTCGCCAGCCTATAGTATAGAGAATAGTATTTCAGGGATCGAGAAGGGGGGATCAGGCAAAAATCCCCCCCTGATTTTGAAAATTTGGATTTATCCCTCCCCCCTAGCATTTGGTCCGAGAAAAGATACCCCCCCTCGGCAAATTTTTTGGGTTTTTTGCCCAAAATTAGGAAATTTTCCCTTAATTGGTGCTAAATCTGGTTTAAATCCAGTTAATTTAGCTAAATTTAGTTTAAATCCAGTTTAAATCCAGTTAAATTGGGGAAAATTTTATCATAAATATATGGGTTTTTTGAGCGTTTTTGGAAAAATCCCCTCCCTGATCCCCCCCTAGGTTTTTGGCCAAAATTTTGAGAAAAATCCCTCCCCTGATCCCCCCCCCCTGGATCGGCCGACCTTCTCGATCCCTGATTTTACTCTTTCACAAACCCAGGAATAAAAGTTAGAGTTAACGCTAGCTTAGAATGCCCTCTATCGGGTAGAGTCTATAGCGAACGGATTTGGTGGAAACGAGCTGTTCGTTGTAAGTCGCAGTGGCAAGTGGTATTAGATAAAAATAGTGCCAGACTCGAAGCGCCAATAGGAATAAAGTAGCGAAGTTTGAAACTGGTTTTGTAGCTCAGATTTCACACTAAGTTTATATGTTTTGTTTGCCATTAATATACAGTCTGAGAGTATATGAGAGTTAAGTAAAGGCTTAAGAGAAGTGTATAGAGAGAACACATGACTGCAAACATTCAATAATAATAATAATAATAAGATTTAATATTATATTTAATATATATATATAAATGATAAAAATGTGTAAATGAGTTGAATTTGAGTTATTATGTGTTTCGCTCTCTTTAATCCTTTAAAGCCAATCACGTGAACAGAGTATTGAGATTTGCATTGAATTAGTTGTCACTGATTTGGCTCTAAAGCGCAAACCAATGTTTGAATGACTGAATGACTGAAACACTATAACATATATTGGATATAATGTTCGGACAAACGTTGAATTCCGTCGAGAGTTACGTCAAAATAGTTAAAAACGATTCGCAAGTGTTTGTCGACAAAGCATTGATAACTGACCAACAATTCAAACAAATAATGTCTTCAGAGAGCATACCAGTGCCCAAATTGAAACCGAATGACATTCGGATCAAAACCGGCGCTCATTTCGTCGGCATTGTCTCTAACATCAGTGCTCTCTCTCTCTCTGCAACCAATCGACTCACGAGTAGTGAGAAGAGCACAAGTCCTGTCGCCACAAGTGCTCACAAATCGAGAGTTGTTTTGAATCATAAAAACAATTCGAATGAGACTAATGTTGGTCTCAATTGTGTTAATGGTTTGCATAGAAACACAATTAGGTCTAACTCTAAGAGAGAGTTGAGACCAAAGACTAATTCCAATCCAAACACTGATTCGAGTAATAAGAAAATGAGATATAATTTCGTTTCGAATATTGAAAACAATTTTAATATTAATCGAAATTTTAGCGAAGAATTGAAAAACAAAGAAAACAAAATAAATTGCAATTCAAAGCTCTCTCGAGTTATTGGGTTACCCAATATGGGCAACACCTGTTACGTCAATTCGATAGTCCAGGGTTTGCACCCAATGCCCACTCGTTGTCCTGTTTTTGGCCACTAATCTGTTTTTGGTTTCCTTACAGTTCTTCGAATTACTCCTCATTTCAAACGATTTATATGTTTTCTAAACAAATCGATTAAAGACCACAAAAACGGCAATAAATTGAAAAAATCTAATAAACAATTGGTTACGGCTTTACACGAAGTAAGTGTTGGTTTGATTTTGATTGGAATTATCTTAAATTGGCTTTAATTTTGATCTCTATTTCAATAGCTTTTCCTTAACTTCGGTGACAATGAAGTGAATGTCGAGAAAAGAAGTGGAGATTCGGTGACCAATTGGACCAATGAATCGAAAATCGAATCTTTAATCGATTGCCAGAACATTAAGTGAGTTATTGTTATTAATTGAGCTCTGGTTTCGATTTTGAATTCTATTAATTGTTGTCTGTTTAGAGAGAGGTTTGCATTTGGGGAACAGCACGACAGCCATGAGTTCCTCAATTGGCTCATCAATGAACTGAACAATTACGCGGAAGTGCTGTTCCCGAGTAGAGTTAGTCGCGAACTCAACTCGATTTGGGGGAACAGTAGTCGGAATGGATACGGGAATGGCATTCGAACGATAACATTCCAGAGCTTTCAGGGCGTAATGTTGCGGAACATACTGTGCAGTGAATGCAAGCGCTTGAGTTCGACCGACGACTCGTTCGCCGACATTCAGATCCCTTTGTGTGCCTCTGAAGACATTCGGAAACTTCAATCGTTTTCTGATATAATCCATAGAAAGGATTACCTCAAAGACGACAATATGTTTGACTGTCATAACTGCTCGAAGAAGACAATCGCTTCTGTGGTCAACTCAATCAAAGTTCCGCCAAAAGTGCTAATCATTTGTATGAAAAAGCCATTCGAATATCAGCCGAAGAACACCAGAAACTCGAAGCCAATGAAAAAGCTATTTAAAGTACCGCTCGATTTGGAGTATTCGAGTTCTGATGAGTCGATTCATTACTCGTTATACGCGTTCGTAATGCACACAATGGGCGCTAACATTAATAACGGCCACTACTATGCGGTCATCAATTCGGTCAATACGATTGATTCGGTGCTCAGCATTCGCACCCGAGCGCCCACCTGTAATTGCGCTCTACCTGTCCTCTCCAATAGGGGTTGGATCAAAGTGAATGACCATAAAGTGACGCAATTAAGTGATTCTTATTTAAATAAACTGCTCGAAGACGAGAGCATCGATTCGACGCCTTATTTAGCATTTTATAAGAGAATCGATTGAATCGATCTTTTCTTGATTTCAATTTTATTAACTTTTATATTGATTTTTATTGCAAACCAAGACTTGCTTTAATTTTAAGTCAAAATATATAATTTAAACCATTGGCCCACCACTAAGTTATAATTAACTTATAATTCATTAATAAAACTTAACTTTTATTTACTTAAAGTTATTTCAATCGATTTGTACGAAGTTTTCATTTGGAAAGTTGTAAAAAAGCAAAAATAAAACTAATTTTGATTTAAAATACATCTATTTTTATAGCACTTTTGTTCGTAATATAACATAAACTTATAATACAATTATAAACAATTTAACGCTTTTAGAAAACTAAAACATAAATATATTATTTGTCAAATGTTTTATACAAAGAAATTATATTTCTAGTAATGATTCGAATATTGAAATGCAATTAATTTCACGTCTTTTGGTTCAATGGATCCATACTTTCGATTGTGAACTCGTCGTTACCGAACGACAGGCCCCGACTGAAGCCGTCCTAAAAGATTGAATCAAACATTTAAAGCAAATCGAATATCGAATATATATAGCATTTACCCTCATTTCAGCCAATTTCTTATCGATAGCACCGATAGCAGTCTCGAGTTCGTGAGCGCCGAACTGTCCCATTCCAAACGGGTCTTTGGCGCCGGTCTCAGACGCGAACGGTTCGCTTCCAAACAAGTCTTTGTTCGACCCGTTCACCGAATGCCCGTTTTCAGCCACCGTTTCCACGACCGACCCGTTCCGAGCGCTCGAGTCGTTTGCGCGCGGATTGAAGTCCTCTTCGCTCTCATTAAAGCTTAGATTTTCGAGTTTGCGACCGACTATTGGCTTCGTTTGACTCATATCTAAGTCCAACAAATTTAACGATTGGTTCGCAGAGAAGCTTCTGTTCAGAGTTCGCGGGAGAGCACTGGGAGGCGGTTGTAGTGGAGGCACATTTTCCGACTGTCCACTCGGCTTAGTCTCTGACACGTGGCTTGAATTGCCGTTGAGAACAGGTGTCGACTCTGAACTTAAATTGTTTCGCTTATGTTCTGTTAAATTCGATTTAGATTTAAAGCCGTTTTGTTCGTAATTATCCAGTTTTGACCTCAAATCGCAATTTTCGATTTCGAGTTCGCGAACCCGTTTTTGGAGAATCATTAGCTGTTTCTTCATCTCTAGGTCTCGACCCGACGTCTCTAAGAACTTACGATAAGCCAAATCAAATGCCTGTCCTATTGTCAGAGTTATCTCTTCGGCCAACTGTTGCGTAGATATCGACATTAACAACAAAATAGACTTTAGTTTAATTGCAATTCTAAAGGTATATACTGTATAAACATGAAGTTGATTGGATGCGAATAAAGCAATTAGTAAAGTACCTTGTCGCTCACAAACACAAAGCAAATGTGTTTCTCAGAGTCCGACTCTTTCGCAATAAAACTGAAGAACTTTTTCTCGGACTTGTCGTCAGCGCAGTATGATATTCGATGTAAAGGGAACTGATGGAAGATTTTCTTGGATTTGGGCTCTTGGATCGCCACTCCATCGATAGATATTGTTAACTCGACTTTTGGTGTTTTTGATCCTAAGTTTGAAATTAATTAATTGTTTATTCATTTGAAGTTAATTATTACAGATTTTCAACTCTATGGCACAAATAATTAAGATTTGTATTAAAAAGTTTACTAATTTTGTATCAAAACGAGTAGTCATGTCAGCCATTGGAACATTTTTAGCAAATGATAATACCTTCGGCTCTCTTGAGATGTTGATTAAACTTCAATTTTCGAATGCCTTCCTTCACCACTTCAATCCCTTTCGACTGATCGACGTCAGTGTTGCCCAAAAACTACAATCAATTCATATATTGTATTAATTAAATTAATTGATTTAGAAGCTGAATCGTCAACAAAACATACCTTGACTAAATAGGCAACATGTCCTCTTTGCAGTACATCTGGAGGATGGATCCAATTCGAAGAATTCTTTATATTATTTAAATTTTTCTTTTTTCCATTTAAATTCACAAGTTTTATCATTTTCTAATATAATATACAATTGTTTTGATTTAGTTTTCATAAACAAAATTCAAAACTAAAACAAAATGTCAAACAAAGTGTTTGACTATTTATCTATCTCTCAAATGTCTGATTTCATCATTAGATTTCAGTCAAAAACCAAAAATATGCAATCAATCAATTCTAACATTTTATTAAGTATTTTGAAGTCAAAAATCAATTTAATATTTATTTTCGCAGAAACACAATATTCAAGCGATTGTTGAAAGAAGTTTTGTATTGAAATCACAAAAAGAATTGTTTTATTGCAAAATATCTAATAACTAATTAATATTAGAGATTTATAAGAAAATTGTTAAAAATTCTCAAGTCTTCGATAAACAAGTAAAACAAATACAATGAATCATAGCTTATCGTAAGATAACAAACGCAATACAAATATAGCAAAACTATGAGAAAACGTTTTTGGCTCAAAGCAAATGCAAATCATTAAATAATCAAATGTAGGCAAACCATTTTGATTTACAATAACAAGATCATTTATTGACAAAAGTCATTTTTAGTTATATATTAAACGAAAACTTAAGGCATCAATCAAAATTTTTACCATTAATGACAAAAACATATTCAAATCTTGGTTGATATGTTCTTTTATAATTTATAAATTACATGTTAAATATTTTCTAAACTTGCCCCCCCCCCCCAAAAAAAATCTCACTAAATACAAACTTTATCAAAACAAAAAAAATATTTATAAATAAAAACAAAAATTCAATATTTATACATTTAATAAAATTTGTCACTATTTTTAAGTAATATTTCGAACAATTAGAATAAGCTTGATATAACTAGAGCCTCAGTAACTTTTGGCATTAAACATATTTTTTTGCTATTTTAATTAGGATACTTTTCCTGCTCACGGCGTTAAAAATTTTTTACAACTGTTAATCAATTGAAAGCAAAGATTATCTATGTAAATTTTTTCAGCTATAATGTTAATATAAATTAAAATATAATTGCAGTTTTTCTAATAGTTTGACATAAAAATAATTATAACTACTTTGAAAACAAAGGAGATAAAACAAAGTTAGTATACAGTATTTTGAGTCAAATAACAAGCATTTTAGTGCTAAATTACAGTAAAGTGCCGGTATAATGAATACCCTGTATAATAGATGCTCCAGAATAATGTACACAATCTAATGCAAACTCTAATACAAAATTTTACTAAAAGTGATCTAGTTTACTGAACAATCCGTTATAATTAACAATTAATGAAAAAATTCACTTTATTATACTGGTTCTTACCGTATATAAAAATCTAATATCACAATTTCATTAATAAAAATTGTTATATAAATGAGCCAATTGTTATATAGAATGTTTATTATTTGAATCAAAATGTACTAGTTTTATCTTTTTTGATTGCAAAGTATATTTAAAGTTAATTTTGATTATTTGTATCATGTCAATTTACCATAAAAATTGAAATAATTTTCAGTTTATTATTTTACATTATAGCCAAAAACCCCTTTAACACCCCATTTGTGGCTAAAATCTAGATAGACAATCTTCACTTCTTTTAACTAATTTAACAATAGTACTGAATTTTCTTAATGCCGTATATGTGCAAGAAAAGTATTCTAATTGTCAAGAAAGAGGTTAATGAAAAAGCAACCAAATAAATTTTAAAAATTTCACTACACCCTTTACCCCTTTCTGACCTACCCCCACCCTAGACTGACAAATATTTCAATAGTTATTTGGTCCAGAATAAATCAATATTTTTATAAACTTAAATAATAAGCTGAAATGTTCAATTAGTGCTCTTTTTGCATTTAATCTGATACAGTTAATTTAAAAGTTTAGGAAAAATTATACTGTATAATGTAAACTTTTACTGTGGATAATAAAACATAAATATTTTTTAAAACTTGCATTTAGCACAAAATCTAGCCTAACACAAAGTTTACATTTGACAAATATTTTTTTAAATAAATATTTTTACTAAATTATTATTACTAAATTTTTTAACTGGTGTCAAGTTAAATTAACTTTTAAAACAAAACCTGGAATAAAACTTTTAAGCATACATTTATAGAAACGAGTGTTTTTAAATAATAATTATTACTCTTTGACTAAAGGTTTAGTAAAAAGAAGATTGATATATACTAAATATATAAAATATAAAATAGTTTATATAAAATATTTATGTAATTTTGTAATTTTAAATTATAAATTTAAAACAACATTTTCCTGGACATATATATACATGAATTTAAATCATGATTTTAAAAACTATACTTATGTAGTCTGTGCATTGAATGCATTCAAACCTTTAGTACTACCTAAGCAGCTGTCACTTAAAGCCGTCAAAATCTCTCCCTCTCCCTCTCCCTTTTCACATTGAATTTGCTATTATATGTGAGGTATTGAATATAAACTAAAATTATAGCTTTAATTATAGAAAATCTAAAACCAATCGGAAAGTGTGAATCAAAAGAATTTAAACGAAAGGATTGTCGTAAGCATTGCAAGGATTGAGTGCAAACGGACTGAGAATTGCCTTCAAAGAGGAGCAATCACTGAGAGGTACGAAATAGTTTGAGAATAGTGTGGGAAATAGGGTTTGATTCAAACAGGCCATCAAAGAGGCGGTCGATTGCGTCAATAGTGAAGACAATATTATACATAAGTGACTGTTGTCTACAGTATAAGCGCTTAGTTTTGCAAAATCTATCGATTGTTTAAATTGTTTCAATGAAAGACTGTTTTGATTTGACAAAAGAAAAGAATTGGTTCCGAGAAATAAACGAAAAAGACATAAAGTTCAATGTCATGCTTCCAATCTCAACCATTAGTATTTGGCTTTGAGGCACATATTCGGACCGATCCTCATTCAAATGTGGTTTTAGCAACAAACTTGCACAATTTGGCAAATACCTCTCAGCTAGACTACAAAAATATGTGAATTTAGAGGGGGAGGGGAGGGGAGAGGAGGGGTTTGTGCAAAATGATTAATTTGGTTAAATCCAATTATGTAAATATACTGTATTGATACAATTTGAGCCGTATGCCTGCCTATCTATCTGACTATGCCGACTATGCCGACCTTGATTACTATTAATTTCAGTCCCAAATCTAGACATCGTTCGCTTAATTTACGCCTTTTGCCTGAGTTTTGCAAAAACCAATATTAAAATCATATTATATCAACAAAATACTCAATTCTGTGCCTCCGTCTGTCCCGGGTTTCAATTGACAACTAATTGAAAGACTTGACTCACTTTATTAGAGCAACAAAAATAAAGGTTATATTTTTAGAAATTAAATATCAATGCAATTAATAAGTGTTTTGTTATCTATTTCTCTAAACAACGAGAAATATATCTGAAATAATAAGACAAGAATTCTTGAAAAAGTCAATTAAATATAAAAACAATATTTCTTAAAGAGCCCTGGTATCTTTCGAACATGGTAATCTGCCCGGATTAATTTTCGTATTAGATAACTCAATCTCTAACTATTATGTCATAAATTTGTTCGATTAAGTTATGTACCCAAAAGTCATCATAGAATGCAAGGACAGACCTGTCTATTCATATTCAACAATAACTCAAGACTTACTAATTATTTCAACATTTTTACAAAAATAGTTTATATAAATCAATGTTAAATTACAGGAAATTGTTGTAAACCTATTAAAAATAGGAAATTAATCCTTACATTAAATCAAATACTTTTAAAAAGTAAATAAAGTTTTTAAAAAATAAATTTTGTAATTTGGTTCTGAACTCAATGATTGAATGAAAAACTGTCTAATAATCAAATTAAAAGTGAAAACAAAACATTCGATTCTTTAGAGCTCGTTGGAGGAAAAGAGAGGACTTTGAGATTTGTATTGACTATTAGGAACAATAGGAAACGTAACGTAACGTAACGTAACATAACATACAGCACAACAAGACATCGAAAAGTGATGCCATTATCTTTGGGGTCTAGGGTTGCAAACAGTGCCAATAGAACCAATAGAACCAATAGAGTCAATGGAGTCAATAGAGTTGGAATTGAGGACATTTCGGGTAATCATTATATCCGTATATTCGGTGCTAAACAATGAGAGATATGTTTGAAAGGAAGCAGAAAAGGCATAAATAACTGCAGCCATGCGTTCAATGCATTAATGATTAATGCATTTGATTTAAACAAAAATTAATGAATGAATGAATAAATAGGAAAATTGAGAAAATAATAAAATAATAGATTCGAAAGCTATACAACTCCTCAAGTGTTTGGCTGCAGAACAATGACCGACACAGGGATTGTAAGCGACAGTGATATGCAAACCAACTATTCTCTAAATCCGAGATACATTAAGTGGCATATGCGGCACAGGTAGGTCTGGGACAAACATGGGTTAAGCGAAATGGTTGAGCGCTTGAGTGCGTCAGTACGTAAATGGGACACAACTACTGTATACAGCATTACATCGAAGCCTAACTGTGTCTGCAGTCGGCTCTAACTCTGGCTCTGAATCAGGACTTGTCTGGAATTAGATCACAAACCGAGTGATTGCTGTGATTGCAGTGATGGCAGTGACTGCAAAGCCAGGCCTCAAAGGTTATCAACACTAATCACTTCGTTATTAATAGAATTACTTTTATCTAAATTACTATTCATTTCCACATATTTTCTCTGATCTTAACATTTGTGATACGAAACTCAAATTATTAATAATTCCCAAATTCCAGCCTTTCCTCAAATAGCAGTCAATTAGGTTCGGGTCAATCGGTCTAAACATAGTTTCTCTTAGTCTTAGTCTTAGATTTAAATAATAGATAATTGAAAACAATTATTGTTTTAAATCATTATTTGCTTCAAAATTCAACTTATTTTCAATTAATTTATTGACGTTTTGATTAATTCAAATAAAATAGAAATTAATAGCTTTTAAAAACAAATACTAAACTATTGATTGAATTAGTGTTTGACTGAAATGATTGTTATGATAGTCTAAATCAAACAATTAAATGGATTTACTCTTAAATGGGTTGAGAGGAGAGAAGAGATGTCATAAAAAAGTCGATAAGTAGACCATTAATACATTCATACGATTAATAACCAATGGATTAATCAAACATTTAATCGATTAACAAATTAATGATGAAATTGATAACAAATATTAGACATTAAAACAATATATTAATAATAATTGTATTGAAATAACAACAAAATGTGATTTAAATGCAAACCAATTAACGTAAAGTCAGACTTAAACCACTTAACACAACATACACTACAAACACAATCCAATGTATGACTAATACATTGAAACTATGAACGCAAACATCAGTTCAAACTTGACTCAACCTAACGATGACGTAATGGTCGGAAGGCGTAACACAAACGCCTATATTTGCAACAATATTAAAGAAGTGAAGAAGTGATTGAATGCGGAACTCGAATAGACTAATACCTGTCTATACAGTAGACTCGATCAGAGACGGTCACACATAAGCAGAGATGGGCACAGAGATGGGCACATTTTATAGTTCAAAAGAGTTAATTAGCATTTATTGCCATTTGCTAAGCATACAAAAACAATATATCTGCCAATATATGTCTAATGGACAGTAGACATTGCAGACATATTTTCACATTATATTTACTATTAAATATTTTGAAGTTATTTAAATGTTTATATGTTTTAACATTCTATTTAAATTTACATGTTTCAACGTTAACTTTACTTTTCCATGTTTTAAAAACTTTTGTTTTTATTTATATTAGTCGACTAATATTAATTTGTGTAAAAGACATTTTATAATATTTAAATGCTTTTAATTTAATTGCTAAACACTTTTTAACAACAACCTAATCTCAATTTACATTTTTGAACAAATTTTTTAGTACTAAAAATTTGGTGCCGATTTGGTAGACCCA
>JAQFXP010004088.1:0-11268 GCA_034693685.1 Belba bartosi
AACTCAACCCCCGGTCGGCACAACCCAAACGAATAGAGTTATTCAATATAATGAGAGAATTCCGTGTTTTAAGTGCAAAAGAACTTTTTTCTCGATTACGAGACTAACCGAACATTTGGCTTACGTTCACAATATGTATCCAACACTTAATGGTATTTAAGGCTATTATTTGTTTTTATTTATTATTAATTTAAGCATAATGTTTTATTATTTATGGTTTAAGACGTTCCAGAGCCAACTCCTGTCTCAGAAATTACTTCGAAAGGTATTTCAAGAAATTTATTAATAATTATACAAAATTTTAATTAAATTAAAAATATATGATTTTAGAGAAAACTTTCGTTTTAAGCCCAACTCAACCCCCAATCAAAGCTATTGAATCGAAAGATCGGTTTAAGTGCTTTAGATGTTATATTAGTTTTGATTCACTGACGGTATTGACGGATCATATGATTAAAATTCATGACATTTACCCCAAATTTATTGGTATTTTATTTGTAAAATATATTTTTTTTTGTTAAAATATTTATTTTAAACTGTTTTTATGTTTTGAAAAGATACCGAAGAAACTGTGAATTCAATTAAACGAAAACAAAATTCAAAAATTGCTGCAAATATTGGTAATTATATTAAATTAATTTACATAAAGTTATGTTAAAAACATTATATTTTAGCCCAAACTCATCGCTCAATCCGTACGAAACAAATAAAAATTATTGGTATTAACGCATATTTTTGTGGATTTTTGTTAATTATTTTATATTTTTAGATATTAGTGAAGATATAAATTTCAAAAAACAGCCGAATTTGAAAACATATTCCAAAACTGGTAATTATATTCAATTATTTGATAGAAATTATATTTAAAATAATCATTTTTTAAAACATCAGTTCCAACATCAACTCAACTTCCGATCCAATCATACTTTGTGATCAAATGCTATAAATGTTCACAAGTTTTTAATAGCTGGCCTAAACTTAACGAACATTTGATTCAAGTTCACAATATTAAAGGTATTTATGTAAAAAAAATTTTTTATCGTAATATATATAAAACTTTTTTTGATTATATTTTAGAACGCATATCGACTTCAACCCCAACTCAACCCCCGACCCAATCAAACTCTAGTATCAAATGTTATAAATGTGATGAAGTCTTCACTACATTGCTAGAACTGACGCAACATTTGGTGCAAATTCACGACATTTATTGTATTTTAGAATTTTATTTAATTTAAAATAAGTTTTTTTTTCTATAAATTGTATACAATTTTATTGAAAATATAGTAAACGCAAAGACTTTAGCACAAACTTCTATGCCTTCTGTTAAACCGATCACTAATTCAAGTAATTATTTTCAAACAATTGTTTCTAAATTTATGTATTTTTAATTTAATTTGATTTTAATATTAAATTTAAATAATTTTTAATTATATTGATAGCAAAGAATACAATTTCAGCGCAAACATCTGTGCCTTCAGTTGAACCGAATTCTAATTTAAGTAATTATTGTAAACCCATTGAGAAGCCAATATGGGTTGTGTGCGATTGGGAGGACTGTTCGAAAGCGTTTGAAAATAACAATTTATTAAAAGCACATCAACTCAAACACCAGAAGTTAACAACAGATATGGAACTGAACTCTACATTAAATACTATACCGAATGAAAGGAATACTCAAACTGTTGGCAAACTAATCGATGACATGACTCATCCGATTGTTATTATCGATTTAGATTCGGGTAATTTTACAAAAATTAATTTTTACTAAATATTTATATATTTGTCACATTTGAATAAAAATTAATTTTTATATATATTTCAGACCAAACATTGGTTTCCAACAAAACGCGCAATAAATTAAACTTAACTCAAACTCCGGTCCAAACAATAGACCCAAAACCTATTAAATCAAATTCTAATATTAAATGTTTTAAATGTAAAGAAGTTTTTAATACTTTGTCTGAATTGACGCAACATTTGACTAAAGTTCACGAAATTTCCGGTATTTTTATAGTTTTTATTTTAAAATTGCAAAACTATTTTAGTGTTTTTTATATTATAGTAAAGTCTACTAAAGCAAAAACTCCTGTTCCGTCTGTGAAGCTGCAAAAACCGAATTCATGTAATTTTTAAAATAATGAGTTTTATTTAAAAATTGTTTTAATAATAACAATATATTTGACAACTTTATTAGTTTTGACGTTAAAACCAATTGTTAAGACTACAGTTCCGGAGGCGACGGTTG
This sequence comes from Belba bartosi, assembly GCA_034693685.1. NCBI lineage: Eukaryota > Metazoa > Arthropoda > Arachnida > Sarcoptiformes > Damaeidae > Belba > Belba bartosi. The sequence continues at coordinate 2,249 of JAQFXP010004088.1, forward strand.
CTTCCAGTGCTGGTGACTAAACATTTTATATAAAATTAAACAATTTTTAACATTTATTAAAATTTTTATCTAAAAATTGGCCACAATTTAGAGCAAACGTCAAATCAAACGAATGATAAGAATCCAAATCCAACTTCGCATTCAATCGAATCAATTCAATCAAAACCTATCATTAAATCGAATATAAAATGCTTTAAGTGTAAACAAGTTTTCGAAAGTTTGTCCGAATTGACCAAACATTTGGAAAATATTCATAAATTTGGCAAAATCTTTGGTATTTAAATTAAACATAATTTTAATTGAATTTGATTTTTAAAATACAAAATATATATATTACCGGTAGTAGAGAAGAGCAGTCCTTCACAAACATCTGTGCCCAAGAATCCGATCAATAACTTAAGTAATAATTATTTTTAATTATCAAAAACATTAATTTTAAATAAAATGCATTCTTTAAACGCATAGATATTGAGAAGTTTCCAGTCTTTAAGCGACATATACTTCAACGTAAGACTACTATAAAAATACAATAGGAATTGAATTGAACTAATACCGTATATACAATGATATTAACAAAAATTTAATAATTATATATTTGTTTAGGTATTCGAACCGTTAAATGTGATATTTGTGGTCAAAACTTCATAGGCATCGGCTCAGCTCCGGAGCTATTGAAACACAAAAGGTTAGAGCATTTGGATGTGATGGCCAAATACGAGTGCAGTTGGAAGTGCTGTTCATTTTTGACTGTTGATGGCTATGATTGGTCGAAACATCAGTTAAGTCATGAAAAACGCGGACAACTTGTCGTTAATAAACGCCATAACTATTCGACACAAGAATTGATGACATTTAGCGATAAATGCAATGTTTTCTTGGATTTGATTCAAGCGTTTGAATTCAATGGCGATTCGAGTGAATTGCCGGACATTAGGAATGGTTTGGATTCGTTGAGAAGTGCTATAAATCTATTGATTTGTGGTTTAGAAGAAATCGAATTATCGGAGGAATCAAATGAATCAATTAATTCGAATAATAATAATCTTGAGGTCAATGAGACATTAGATATGGAACTGAACTCTGCATTGAATAGCGTTTTTAATGAAGAAAATACACAAATAAATGACAAACCAATAGAAAATCAAACAATTGTTGAAACAATAGAAGAGATTGAAGTAATGACAACAACAGTAGACAATGTTTGCGATTGGAATGACTGCAATAAAGTGTTTGATAAAGAAATTTCACTAAAAGTACATAAACTCACGCATAAAGAGATGACCTACCGTTGCCAATGGGCCGGTTGTGGAGCGGCTTTCATTCAAGAGTTGTATTTACAATCACATCAGGGTTTACACGAAGACAAATACCGGTGCAGTGAAGGGGAATGTAAGCACAGGGCGAGGAATAGTAGGGACTTGAAGACACATAGACAGCGACACAACACCGAAAGTCCATTTATATGTGAAGTGAATAACTGTAATAAACGGTTTAACAAGAGCTCAGGTTTGTTACATCACAGCCTGATGGCACACCCTAATGCTCACCCGGACAGGATTTGGCTTGAATGTCCGGAATCCAACTGTCAATATCGGACTAAATATTCGTTACATTTGGGAAGACATCAAAAAAGTCATTCGAAAGCATTTGCTTGCAATGAATGCGAGCAACGATTTGGCACCAATTCTCTACTCCGGCGCCATAAGATGACTCATACCGGGCCAGAGTTTAAGTGCACCGATTGCGGCCAACGATTCTATTATCAAATTAAACTTCGTTTACATACCGAGCGAATGCATAACAAAAAAACTTTTAAATGCGATGACGAGTGCTGTGGCAAAGCGTTCGGTTCAGAGAATATGCTTCGTTTACACGAAAAGTCCGCTCATAATCGACTCCAGACTTTCCGGTGTCAATGGCCCGGATGTGAGCACCGGTTTAAGTTGAAATCAAATTTGAAAGAGCATATGAGTCGACACACAGGTGCACGACTCTATCGGTGCGATGAACCCGGCTGTGGCAATACGTTTAAGAGCCAAGCTGACTTTGATTATCACCGGCCGGTGCATAGACACAGCCTCTTTGTCTGTGATAGGCCCGGATGTGACTATAAGACTGACATTAAAGCGAGGCTTAGAAAGCATTGCAAAGACAGACACGAAGTGAAGCGAAAACGTAAATCGAATCCAAAATATCGTTGAAATGTGTGTTTAGTATTGGTTTAGAAATAATTGGTTTGAATGACAAAACAAATGCTCTAATAAGTCGTGTATTTGTGGCTAAATTTTTGTTTTAGATTTAATTTCGATTAAATACATAATTTATTTGTTTATTATTATTGCTATAAATCAATATTTTTGTAAATATTTTGTTTTTTATCAAATTAAAAACATTTGACAACTTTTTAATTTATTTAGCAAGGTTATTTTTTAAATTACATTTATTTAAAATTAAATCACAAAATAATAAAATTTGACCAGGTCAATTTGCAAGTTTTTAAATTGACGTAGCTTTTGGTTATGATGTTTTCTGAAGCCAGGCTAAGGCAAACAGTTTTGTAAACAAAGTATTTTTGAATTTTATTTTCAATATTAATTAACTAATTATTAATTGATTTAAGTTTTAAATATAATTAGAAAATAAGTAAAATAACAGACGATTTGAAGCGAATTATTGTTTGATATTAATGCAGAAGAGAATCGATGTTTTGGTTAATATTTACTTAATTTTCATTACATTTTGTCAAAAGTTTGGATCAAATTTTGTTTTCAGATTGAGAACCGATTCAGACATTGATTTTCAATAATTTTAATGATATTATGGAAACTGAAGAACCGATTCTAACGAAAGACTTAAAAGAGTAAAACTATTCGACTAAAAACGGTTGAAAAATATGTCTAAAAGTTTAGAAAACGAGACAATAGTTGGAAATGAGATTCCATTCAATTGCGATTCAAATATGACGGAAATCGAGTGTAAATTATGTCAAAAATATAATTGTTTTTTAATTTATTAATTAAACGGAAAATATGTTCTCATATATAGCAGACACGACTTCCCCGTCAGTGGTTGAGCCGTTAGTTAACCCAAACATCAATTCAAGTAATTAACAAATAATTAAATTAATTTTAATGACATTTTAGACTAAACATTGACTCAAAACTGAACTCATAATTAGTAATAAATAGTAATTGATTTAATAGCTGCCAATGAACCGATAGAAACCACTGAGAAGAGCTGGAAGTGCTCAGAATGTGATCTAATGTTCAAATTTGAAGCAACGCATCTGTTCCACAAACAGAGATATCATTCAAAAACTGATTCAATTAAAAGTTTGAATAAACCTAAACCTAAAGCAAAGCCCAAGCGAATAGTTGGGCGCGATTTGAAGAACAGTCGGCAAGTGTTGGCAACCGAAGCAAAACAACGTAAACGCAATTACCAGAAGAAACAGAGCTATCAGTGCCCGACAACAGATATGGAACCGACCTCTACAGTAAATTCAATTCCCAATAATACAGAAACTGTTGGAAAACAGTTAATTAGCAATTGGACACCAATTAATGACTCGACTCAACCGTTTGTTATTCCGAACAATTCGAGTAATTTTACAAAAATTTATTGTTTTTTTAAAATTAATAATTGATTTGATTCCTAATTGTTATTTCAGAGCAAACATTGATTGCCAGCAATAGTTCGAATAAATCAAACCTAACATTGATTGCTAGCAATAGTACGATTCAACTCAAGCCGATTGGATTTGTCGTACCGGCCGTTGTATTGCCCGTCAAAGAGATAACCGAATGTTATAAATGTAAAAATTATTTCCCGAATCGGGAGGTATTGCTCAGACATTTGGCCAAAGTTCACGAAATCTATCCAAAGCCTATGAGTATTTGAAACGGAATTTTTTGGTCGATTTAATTGATATTAATTTGAATTTATATTTTTATAGATATAACCGATATTTCAAAGACAACGCCAGTTATTACTCCACTTGAGTCAACTTCAGTCACTTCCAATATTACTTCAAACCCCACATTAGGTAATATATTATTATATAATTATTTAAATAAACTGTTTGTTATTTAGTGAAACATAATGTGATTTTAGAGCAAACATTGATTACATCCCCAACTGAGCCGACGACACAAACCGCAGAATCGGATGAACTCTTAAAGTGCTTTAAGTGTAATATATGTTTTGTTAATCAATCGCTGTTTAGCTTTCATATGAGTCATATTCACCGAATTCTGTTTAACTCTTCAGGTATTTAAAGTGATTTGTTTTATCGGATTATTGTTTTTAATATCAATAACTAAATTGAATTTATAGCCAAACAAAAGGCGAGTCAATGCAACGTTTGTGGCTATGATTTCTTTGGAAAATTGAACCTGTTAAAGCATAAAGAGAGGGATCACTTGAATGTGTTGGCCAGATATGAGTGCAGTTGGAAGAGCTGTCGGTTTATGGCGATTGATGCCAATGAGTGGTCGAAACATGAGTTTATTCACGAAAAACGCGGAGAACTGATCGTTAATAAAAGACATAATTATTCGACTATTGATTTGAATATATTTAGTCAAAAATATAATGAATTTTTGGATTTAATACAAGAATTTCAATTCAATGGCAACACAAGTGAGTTGTCGTACGTTAGGAATGGTTTGGATTCGTTGAGAAGTGCTATAAATCTATTGATTTGTGGTTTAGAAGAAATCGAATTATTGGAGGAATCGAATGAATCGAATAATAATAATAATAATAATAATTCAAAGGATAATAATGAGATTAATGGAAGATATGAGACAATAGATATGCAATTGTACTCTGCATTGAATTCCATTTCTAATGAAGAGAATACTCAAACAAATGATACTTCGATTGAAAACTCGAATCAAGAGATGAATCAAACAATTAGTGAAACGACAAATAAATTGAGAAAAAAGCGAATTAAATATGTTTGCGATTGGAAAGACTGTAAGAAACTGTTCGACAAAATTGTTTCTTTAAAAGTACATAAACTCACACATCAGGAGAAGAGCTATCGGTGCCAATCGGCCGGATGTGGAGCGGCTTTCACTCAACAAAAGTATTTAGAATTACATCAGGTCTTACACGAAGACAAATACCGGTGCAGTCAAGAGAACTGTAAGCATAGGGCGCGGAATAGTAGGGATTTTGAGGCACATAAACAGCGACACGACTTGACACGAGAGAGAGATAAGCCGTTGGAATGTGAAGTGAATGGATGTGATAAAAGATTTCGTCGAAGATATCTCGTAGTTAACCATCAATTGGTTGCACATCCGGAGCACTACCCGGACGTCGAATGGGCCGAATGTTCACAGTGTTCGCACAGAACTAAATCTTCATATGATATGACCGAACATATTAGGAGAAACCATAAGAAACCGTTTGCTTGTAATCAATGCGACAAAACGTTTTCGAATAATTGCCAATTAGTACAACACCTGTCAGTGCACGCAGGCCTCAAACAGCATAAGTGCAGCCAATGTGGGGCTGAGTTCTACTGCAAAAAGACTCTGAAAACACATATCGAGAGAATACACAACGAAAAGACGTTTTTCTGTAAAGTCGACGCCTGTGGCAAAGCGTTCGGTTCGGAGGCTGTGCTCTCCGATCATACCCGAGTAGCACATGGCACCGGTCCAAAGAAGATACCGTGCGAATGGCCCGGATGTGATCTCACATTCAATTGTATACCCATTATGAAAGACCATTTAAATCGACATACGGGTGCCCGACCCTACCTGTGCGACCATCCCGGCTGTGACTATAAGAGCGGCACTAAAGCAAGACTTCGAATGCATTGCAAAGAGCAACACAATATACAGTTAGATGGAAAGCGGAACCGGTACACAGGACCATGGTTAAAAGACAAGTCTTTAGAACATTGATTAGTGATTAGTCGAATAAACACATTGTGTCTGTGTTTGTGATAATTGAATTTAAGATATCATTCAAATGTCTGTTTGATATAAGTTTGCAAATAATTGTTTTCAATGACAATACAAATGCATTTCAATCGTCACTCAAACAAGTCGTGTATTTGTGGATAGATTTTTTTTTCATTTAATTTAAATGTTTATTCTTATTGTTAATTAATATTTTTAAAATTAAAATAAAAATTTAACTAAAATTTGCTTTGAGGCAACAAACTTTGAACTTGTTTAACTTGAATAATGTTATATAATATGATGCATTAAGTTTATTTGTATCAATGGCAAAGTAAATTAGACTTGATCGATCTGACTTTTAAGAATAATTTTAAGTTATATTTTCGCTAATATTAAAATGTTGATACTTGTTTATGCATTGAACATTTGATCATGCTTACAATACATTTAAACTAGATTTAGCAATAATCGAATCAAAATTTACCAATTTTGGTCAAAAACCAAAAATTTTCCACGCGTCTTTGGCAGCCAGCAAAGTCGAGAGGGGAATGGTAACTTTTCGCGGACCTTATGCTAGGGGGAGGGATAAATGCCAAATTTCAAAATCAGGGGGATTTTTGCCTGACTCCCCTTCAAAAACTCTGGTTAACAATAATATGTTATTACAGTTAGAACCGCTCATGAGCAACTCGGATAAGGGCAATCTCTGTTAACGGCAGCAAAATATGTCAGCACAGGCAGGTTCTTTGAGTATTTAATGTTAAAGTACCCGGATGAAGCCAACCTGCTTAGCAGCAATACCCGGTTAACAGCAACAACTTTTTATTGCAAATACAAAATTGTGGAGTGGAAATTAAGCCTCGCCCCCTTTTTAATTAGGTCGACTTCCCTTTTTATGTTTACTGCTTTTTGTTAATTTTATTTGTTATAAATTATGAAATTCTAACACCTCTTTTAAGTCTATTCTATATTTGATAGTATACTGGCTAATTGGTTGGGGGATACCTAATACGTTCCGTTATTTATAGTGAAAACATACTTATAAAAAGTCGTATATTTACCGACATTTGTCTGATAATACTTTTATCAAGTCTCGATAATGTACTAACTTTTATCTCATTAATATACTTACTAAGACTCACTTACGTACTGACATTTATTTTAATATTATACTAATCAATACACGGTTATGTACCTACATTCCTATCAATATGTCACTTACCAAAACCTGTGTTTGCATAAAACCGGATGACTGGTTAAGGTTAGGTCCTCGTTGAGTTTAGCCATTAGTAAATTGACTTTTCGATTAATTAACACACAAATAGTGTCAGGCATAAACTCGGGCAGGTCTATTCCATTCGGTAAACTTTACATAGAGTTGTTTAGATATAATTTCGAGTATATTTGGAATGCATGATCTCGGGTGCTTGCCAGTGTTTTTATAAAATGCATATTCGGCGTCACCCCCTTTCACAAGTTTCTTAAAAACCTCAATAGATTCAACAGCAATTCGCGCAAATTGTATGTGAAAAATAGTCCGTTTGGGCATATCGTTAAGTTTTTGAATCGTGTTTGACATACCTTTATAAATATCCTGATCAGAGGCATCTTTTCGCTTTTCTGCCAAAATAAAGATATTAATATGCTCAAAAAAGCATATAATTGGTAAACAATTGAAGTTGAATCTTTAATTAGAAACATTTTAATCAAATATTTGTTAAAACTGTTAAATTACACGATTTTATCATCAATTTAAAAATATGTGTAGCACTCCAAGTAAAACATAAACAGAAAATGGAGTTATTTTAGTTATAGAGAATGCGTAGAAAACAGATAGTATTGACGTGGCATGAACATGCGCATAACATAAAATACAGTCAAAGCCGTATTTAGCGATAGGGTTACTGGTGCAATCTTCTTGGCCAAGAAAACCTAAAATTAAAATTTCAAATTTATGTGTTTGTTCAAATAATTCTGTAACGTTTGGAATAATATTTCTTTTTTTTGGCCAACAAAGATATTGCCACAAAATAGCAATATGGCGCCAACGCTCTACTACAGGGCTTTGGCCCACAATTTCCTATTACATAGGGAAAGGTCGGAGTTAACGTCTCGATCGATAGAGCGTTAACTCCGACCCATTACGCAGAGTATAGCGTTTTTTTACATTAGTTTGGTCTCTCTTTATGTAAGTATTATATATAATAAGAGACTGAACTCTAGGAAGGGATCTCTCTCACTAGCTCTCTCTCTGACCCACTAGCTCTTACTCACGACTTATCGTCTATATTTCTGGCTACCATTGCCCTTGAATAATAAAGTTATGTTTTCAATCTAATAATATAAAGTGTACCAAAAATTGTCTTAACTTAAAGTTATGTTTTCAGTCTAATAATATAAAGTGTACCAAAAAATTTTATAAATTAAAGTTATGTTTTCAGTCTAATAATATAAAATGTACCAAAAATTGTCGTAACTTAAAGTCATGTTTTCAGTCTAATAATATAAAGTGTACCAAAAATTATCGTAACTTAAAGTTATGTTTTCAGTCTAATAATATAAAGTGTACCAAAAATTGTCGTAACTTAAAGTCATGTTTTCAGTCTAATAATATAAAGTGTACCAAAAATTGCCGTAACTTAAAGTTATGTTTTCAGTCTAATAATATAAATTGTACCAATAATTGTCATAACTTAAAGTGAAATAAAAACTACATAAGAAAACAATTATAGTTTCCATCTTTACATAAAGAATCGCGTATGTAAACCCCGGATCACTCATCTGTGTCGAACTCAGGTATGAAATTTTTATGACCTTTTTATGATGCAATACCTATTATATGACCCTAACACTCAGGTCGAAAGGCCTTGACCGGTGACCCGGTTTTATGCAAACGCATGTGATGGTAAATTTATTAAGTATTATTAGCAATTAATGTTAGCTCAATAGCTAAGTTCTTTGTTTAACATTCGTAATTATTGTCAGCTCAATTGCTGAGTTCTCTGTTTAACATTGGTAATTAATGTCAGTATTATTACTGAGTTCCTTATATTAGTACTCGCAATCCATGTCAGTATTATTACTGAGTTCTTTATATTA
>JAQFXP010004089.1:0-11267 GCA_034693685.1 Belba bartosi
CCAAATGCTAGGGGGGGGGGAATAAATCCAAATTTTCAAAGTCAGTAGGAACTTTTGCCTGATCCCCTCTCTTCTCAATCTCTGTTTAAAAATAACATGTTGTCGCATCATGGAAAAGATCTAAGCCGCAATATTGTTGCAAATAAGGTTAAATCTTGAGCCTTCACCCCTGCCACTTAATATTTATACCTTTAATTTAAAAAATTAATTTTTATTTTTAATTGATTCTTGATAAAAAAAAATATTTAAATTTTTAAAATTGTAAATAATATTAATTTTATAAAATTATAATTTAAAAAATTTATTTGCTTAAAAATAACCAATTTGTTAAAATGCGTGCATTATTGATACATTTAGCATGAAAAATCGTTTTTTTCAATTATTTATTGGTTTAAATAAACTGGATTTTAAAGACAAAACAAGCATAAATGAATACGAGGCTGAACATTTGCGAATTCCAGGAATTATATATAAAGATTGGGAAAAGCGACATGAACATTATGACGAAGCAACCCTATATAATGACATTGCATTGATTAAAACGGCAAAACCGATTGAATTCAAATTAGAAAACAATCGGTTTGTTGTGAATAGTATTTGTTTTCCGGAAACTGGTTTTGAACCGAAAGGTTTGACAACAGTCTCCGGTTGGGGTTATACTGGTATCTCACCATTACCCAAAGTATCCGAGTATTTAATTGAGTTCACAACTCCTGTCGTGACTAATGAACAATGCAATCGAATTTGGAAAAAAAACCGCATTTGGAATCCATATGTCGACGAATATACTCTTGATAATTATACTGTTATGGAGACACAACTTTGTGCACTTGCTAGCTTTGGACTTGCAACGGCAAGTAACCATGAGTATGGTAGACCTTACAATGGTAATTTAAGTGGCATTTCTATTATAAATACTAATATATAATTAATTTTTAGGCGATTCCGGTTCACCATTAATACAGTATCCGAATGGAACGGCTTATATGATTGGCCTAATGAGTGCAATAGAGACCGACATTGGTCATCGTAATCCGGCTCTGATTTTGACGAGAATTTCAAAATTTTACGATTGGATTGAAAAACAAATGAATTTAAGTTTATTTGAGATTTAATTCAATACATTTCTTAAATTGGTTTATATTGTTATTGATTTTTACGACTAAAACAATATATTTATAAACACATAATAAATTAATTTTTAAAACTTGTAAAATAAAATTTTAATATTATATTACAAAATGTTTTATTAAGAATTGATCTGTAAATCAAATTTAAAATAAAATATACGAATAATTTTTTTTGATTTACAGAGTTTTTGAATTTGAAGCATGTTAAAAATAATTAATTTATGCTTAACTTGCTTGATTATCCGTGACCACCTTGTCGTGCGCGAAGATGTCGTTTGCATGAGTTAAGGCAAAGCCTAAAGAAGTAGTACCACATGAGTAAAGTGATTATATTTATATTTAAATACTAAATAAAATATTATTTGTAAAGAGCAGAAATTGTAAAATCGGCCGATCTTGAGGGCTCTTTATGTGGTCTCCGTTAGATCAATACTATTGGTCAGCATTAACTCATATAAATTAATTTAAGATTAAATTTTTAAACATTTACTACTTTTACACAATGACCGACCGTTAGAATAAAATTTTCATTAATTATAACTCCACCGCAATAGTTGAGATCTTTGTCTTTGAGAGATGGAGAAGAATTTAACCAGTCAATATATTTTGATCGTTTTCTGTGATATGAAGCCATACAGGGATAGTCGTGTTTTTATGCTCTATGGCCCACAATAATTCTCTAGATTATATCGGCCAAATCAGCAATGTAACAAGCTCAATTTGTTTTTATCAATACTTTCAGGTGAATACTTTAGATTTGATTATTACAAGTTATATAATGTATACATTTTATCTAATGATTGAAAAAAAGTAAAAAATCGTTTTCTAATTTTGAGAATTTGCATTTAATTAGCAAAAAGACATTCTCTTTTTTTCTTTTTTTATTATGCCCGAGGGCTTCTCCCTGGACAACCGGGGGTTTCAACCCAATCAAAGATCGTCACTTTATCGTCAGGTATGATAATTCTGGATATTGTTCACAGTTTTAAGAGCACACAACTGAGCGCTCCGTATAAGTAGTTTGTGGCTAAACCGCTTGTACACTATCAATAAACAGCCCATGATCGTTTTGCCCCTCAAACCCTATTAAGTTTTAAAAAAGAATAATTAGTTCAGACGGGGTTTGAACCCACTACCTGTTTGTTAAGTTAGACTTAACTGCAGTCGTGTGCCTTGACCACTAGGCCAGCCTGCCATGATTTCTCTTTCCCTTTGATAACCGGAAAACGGTTTGATTTATATTTAATTATAAATTATAAATCGATTTTTTATATTTTAAGCGATTTTAAAGGTTTTAGAAAAAACTTCAAATTGTACAATACATGTACAGTATATATTGAAATTATTATTATTAACAAATTAAACTAGATTATTTTTATTTAAAGTTTTAATAGTTATCTTTAAAAAAAATTAAAAACAATAATTTGATTAAAATTTTTAAACAAATAGAATGAATAATTTTAAAATTTTAATTAATTTTATAAATATTATTTAAAAAATTTTATATAGATTGTAACATGAAACAACTGTGATTAAATAAATTATTAAATGAGAATAAACAATACAAATATTTATCCAGATAAATCAAATAAAATTAGATTTTTGTTGAAATTTTTTAAGTTTATGGCAAGACTTGATAACATTTATTACTTTTCGTTTAATAAACTTATTAATTGAAATCCAATAGTATTCGCAATACAACACAAATATCTCGATTATTAATTGGCTAAAAAATCGTATTTCTTCATCCAATGGCAGCTCAATATCTTCATCCAATTCTGAAATCCAATGCATTTTTACAACAACAAAAATTATTATTTTTAAAATTACTAAAAAATTAGCAAGATAAATTGCAAAAAATTTATTCACAAACAAAAATATATATATTTAATCATCAAAACAATACTTAGAAATACCAATAAAAACAAATTATTAAACTTTCCATAAAAAGTGAAAATAAGAACAAAATCTAAAATAACCTAAATTTTTGAGCAAAAAATTTTTTTTTAGGAAAATACAAAACGGATATCCGGACTAATATAAAGAAAAAGTAGATTTCTAGTCGTTTAGCATTGAATACAAACTGTAGACTAAATTTTGTCTTCAATGGCATAAAAATTAATTGCAATAAATTTTTTTCTGCATGTTAAATCATAAAACTAAATTGATAAAACTTGTTTTACAACTTATTCAAGTGTGACAATACGGGTTTTGTGTTTATTACAATTATTATTTCAGTATTTACTAGTTTGTTTTTTGACATAAAATTTCGCTTTCATTCAGATTATACACTTGTTTAATTTTAGAAAAGTCTTGTTTTTATTTTAAACTTCATATTTATTTCAAACATTTGCTGTAAAATAGATTTATCATTAATTTGTAATTGTGTTCCGAGTTTTGTACAAAAAGTAAATAATTAAAATTCTTTAATATAAAAAATTTTGATAAGCAATTAAAATTAAAATTATTTCATTAATAAAATTTGGCAAATTGTAAAATAAATAAATTAAAATAATGCAGCTAGCTGTTAAAAATAACATCTTGATAAATATCAAACTCAGCACAGGTTAGGTCGACGTTATTACGGCCGACGAGTCTCCACGTCGTGTAACGGAATATCTAATTAATTCAAAAATATAAATAAAATTATATAAAAATAAAATTAGACTTACATTGAAACGACTAGCAAAGGGGACAGTCTGTGTCATCACAAACTTGTAGGACTTTCCCTTTTCAATGGGACAATCTAACTTGTTCTTATTCATACCAGTATTACAAGCATTATCGTCCATACCCGTGTAGGGCACCTGAATGCTGAACAGACCACCCGTTCTCAGAGTGCCGTAAAGTTTCACTGAATTTGTGTTTTGATTTGCTATGAACTCAACGGTTATATTGACGACATCGCCGGCACGAAATGAGCAAGGTCGTTTCGCACACGGCTCGATTCGTAATGTTTGGATTTCTCGTTGGGCTTAAGGGATATTATTTTTGTTTTAATAATACTTTTATTAATAATAATAATTAAAAATTGAATTAATTAATTAAATTATTAATTTTAATCGAAAGGTTTTAAAGTTTTATTTCAATGATATTTTGCTTTAAAATTAAAAAATAATTAAATAATAAGTTTATGTTTAAGAGAAAAGTTTAAATTTTTTTTACAGTATTATAATGTTTTGCTTAATCCTTGAAAAATAAATTATTGTTTTAGTTATAATTTCGAAACACTTACCACAGTCTCTGTACGGCCAGTCAATTGCGACGGCATTTGATATAATACATAACAAGTTTAAGCATAATATTAACAATTTATTTGACATTATTTAGAAACAAAAATATGAATTCAATTATTCAAAACTTTCCAAAATCAGTGTTGATGACAGTGAGAGTGAAGTTTGACTTTTTTCAAACACATATTTATAGCAAAATCGCAACTAATTGTTCACTAATTTTGTGCCCAATTTTCGACTTTAATTGCTTTACAAATATTTGATGAGATATTCGATGAACTATATATTGCCAATAAGTTATAACTCAAATAATCGTAAATTACTTTCACTTTTTTCCCCACTTTTACCTTCAAATTGGCTCAAAGTTTGTCTAAAAAAAATATTTCAATAAAAATGTCTATTTTTGACCCGATATTTGTGCTCCAGTTTCAGTCAATCTGTTTTAAACTCAATTGTTGCAAAATTTTATAAAACATTAAAAACAAATTTTTTTGAAATAAATATTTTAATTATTTATTTTCCGAAAAAAACATAACATTTTTTACATTAATATCAAAGTATTTTTTCAAAAGCTTTTGAGACAATAAACAGATTTATTAAAACTTAATCCTTTAATAAATTATATTAAAAAAAATAATTTTTATATCAAATTATAGTCAGAATAACAATTAAAAATTCGGCTGAAATTTAAACGCAATTAAACACAACTCTATGACAACAAAATAATTTATAAATGAGTTATTTTAACAAGTTAATAAAAAAAATTTGTTTAAAAATTTACCAAACACAATTAAGCAAAAAAAAAAAGAAAATTAACTATTCGTTTCAAAATAACCATGCTAATTTTAATTGAGCTACAGTTATAATTAAGTACTGTAACTCAATTAAAATTAGCATGCTTATTTTCAAACAGAACATGAGTTTTCAAGATTAATTGTGCTTGGTAAATTTTTAAACAAGTTAAGAATCTTAAAATTACTAACTTTTAAGACAATAACTTTAAATAAAATCAATTCAAAATTAATTAAAATTAATTTTTGAGACAAAAATAATGTTTAGAATAAAAACTTTCCAAGCTAATAAAATTATTAAATCAATAAATTAAAATTACCAACAATTATAATAACAATATATAAAGAAAATATAAAATTAAGCAAGGTCATATTTAAATATAGATTGAGCCAAACATTAGATTTTGTAATTATAGAGTTGTGTCTAATTTTTGAACATCAAATCAGTCAACAATATACCGAAACATTGAATCACAAAATCGATAATAACTTAAAACAATTCGAATATCTTAAGTAAAACTGCATTCGACTCAGCACTGGATGTCTGCGGGAGAGACCCAACCGCCAAACGCGCGCTCGAGCTCTTCGGCGACAGCAATGGTCAGCCTATCGTTTAACGGCGAAGATATGATCTGAAGGCCAATCGGCAAACCGTTTCGGCTCAGACCTAATGGCACTGAAGTGATGGCGACATTCAATGTGTTAAACAGTTGAGTATATGAGACGTTCCAGACTTTAAGAAGTGTTGCGTTATGTTTGACAGCTATTCAAACAAAAAACAAAACAAAAATTCAAATATAAATACAACACAAATAACACACAAAACAAATCCAAACCTTCTTCTGGATGTGCGGGAAATACAAGTATTCCGTCTTTGCCTAAAATTAAGACAAAAAAAATTACAAAAAATTCAAAAATGAGCCCAAAATTCCAATCAAACAACAGATACCGGACCTAAGAGTTGGTGTAATTCTTTGGTCAGCTTTAGTCGCATATCAATGAAATGATTTTTATCGAAAACTTTAATTAGAAGTTCGGATAAACAGAGAACTATTGCACAGAACGTATGGTTCGAAAAGCCGATCAACGACTTGAGCAGCTCTTTGAATGGACTGATCTCGCCGTTCAAATTGGCCAACTGTTCGGCGGTCTTGGGTGCGCTCGGGTCGTGCATCGCACACATCCACATCTGGAAGCCGTACTTGAATTGCTTGAAATAGACTTTCTTAGAGAGCGCGCCCTTTCGGTTGAAGTGACCGATGACGCGATGTATTGAGTCCCGAATGTCGGCCTGAATGGGCGTATGGAACGAATTGTCGTCGTCTTCCATGTAGTAGAACTTGAGTTGCTTTAAGTCAACCGTTTTGTCTAACTCTAACTTCGGTGCGTTCGCGCCCGACATCACTGACAGCATTGGCTTCAAATCACTCGCATATCGAGTCATCTGTAAAATGTTTTTCAGTTTTTATTTAATATATTTAAAAATTTCATTTAATTTCGAATTGTTTCAACATTTTTAGTCTATAATAAAGTTGT
Organism: Belba bartosi; assembly: GCA_034693685.1. Taxonomy (NCBI): domain Eukaryota; kingdom Metazoa; phylum Arthropoda; class Arachnida; order Sarcoptiformes; family Damaeidae; genus Belba; species Belba bartosi. The sequence goes on from JAQFXP010004089.1 coordinate 6,691, forward strand.
AATCATTTGAATCATTGATTGATTGAAAAAACCGGTTATAATATAAAAGCTAAGGATATATGATATCCAATAACTATAGCAACACTTCCAATGTATAAGTGTTTTGACTAAAAACATTGAATTATTTATTAATAACAAAACAAATAAAAACAATTAAAGTTTGTTAAGATTCTTAAGAACTAAAAACTGTTACACTTATGCCCTGTTAGACAGTATTGACTTTAATGACCGGTCTTTTCCAATCGAATAATTCGAGTTAATTGAGAAATGCGATAATTACGGGTCCAATGGATAGGAGTTGTTGGCGTTTAGGCGATGCGTCCGGAAATATACCTTTTGTCGCAACTATTCCGGGCGTTGTCTTGTGCCCAAAAATACCGCAGAAAAAACAGGGCATTCGTATTGAGCCGCCTATGTCTGCGCCCACCTATCGATCCAAACATTAAATAAATTTAGTTTTACAGCAATATTATAATCGATACACAACTGACCCCAATCACCGAACCGGCCGATGCGATCAGAGCCGCCTCTCCGCCCGAACTGCCGCCAGTTATTCGAGACTTGTCGTACGGATTGAAGGTTCGGCCATAGATTTTGTTATACGAGTCCCACCACATCACCAGTTCGGGTACATTCTGTACGTTAAACAAAAAATAAGAGTTAAAACTAAAATTCAATTTAAATAAATTAAATAAAACAAAACCGAACCGTCAGTGCAATAAATATAGCGCCGGCCGAACGCATCCGCACAATCACATCGCTGTCCTCATTGGCAATCAAACCCTTTCTTGTGTAGAGACCAGACGTCCACAACATGTCCTTAACGGCCATCGAGTCTTTGGTAGTGAACGGAACGCCGAGGAATGGCTGCGTATGTATCGATGGATTGCCGTCTTCGGGCGCATCGCCCGCCAGCTCTCGGCGCACACGACTGTCCACTCGTTTCGCTTCATTAATGGCATTCTCGTAGTTATCCTGAATTATTGCATTGATTAGAGGCTGTACTGCAACGCACCGGGAGATGAAAGCCCGGACTACCTCTTCACTCGTTAGCTGTTATGACAGATATGCGAAACAGAATTATAACAAATGTTAAGAAATATTAATATCGATTAATACGGAAATGGCTTTACTGTATGGGTTGGGCGTTAGTTCGAAATGATTTGCAATTTCTTTTTTTTCATTACTATTATTAAATCAATGAATTGATTCAACAGAAAAAAGTTTTTTCCTCTTAAAAGGCTTTTCACGTAATTATAGGTCAGGTCTAAAAATATCAGTTATGACTAATTTTTATCACAATTTTTCTCTTCTTTTTTTTGCCTTTAAATTGTAATCATATATATGTCAACTAAACTGTCGATTAGATTGAATAATAAATGTAATAAATGTCTTAAATAAATTACTTAATGTATTAATTATATAAACAAAATGTGTTTTAATTTGTATTTATATTAAAAACTTATTTGTGGAGCAAAACATGTTTTTTAAGTTATTTTTTTATTTGTTTAGAAAAATACTTAACTAAAAAGTTAGGAATTTTCTCAATAGATTCTATAGAGAAGTTCAAACAAAATCAAAATCAAAATTAATTTAATAAATATCTAATCGATAATCTAACTCAAAGTGTATTTATAGAGCATTTACTCAAATATTTTGTTGATTACATAATCAAAAACGATTAATATTTAGAGCAATTGAAACGAATGGTTATTATTATAATTCAATCATATAATCGAGTGTTTGTTCAGTGCTTTGGTATAGTAATGAAACATTCGTAAGAAAAACCTGAATTAACTCATAATTGTTATGCAGTCAAGGATATGAATCGTCGAGTTCTGAGAAAAACCAGTAATAAAACCCAAAAATATTTTTCGATTCATATAGAAAACGAGTGTTTTCTACCAAATAAAGGGTTTTTGAGTTTTTGTTTAATTTTCTAATTTTGTTAATACAGTCGACAAAAGCCAAGTTTTTGGTTCAGTTTTTCAAAGATATAATTAAGAAATTCAAACAAATAGTGAAATAAACAAATACTTGCATAGTAAAAACAATTAGTATATTTATTCAAGCTAATGCTAAATTTAACTAGTCAAGTATAAATAATCAAAAAAGAGATTGTACACGTACATTAATTTCACACATGATAAATACAATACTAAAACAATACTAGCATTAAGAAAAAAATTTCGCAAATTCCCCAAGGACAATTTAGATTAGATTTAGATAACTATCATAAAAATTAATTAAATTAGCAAGCCATTTTTAGCATGCATAATTTATTATTCAACATGCGTCAAATGTATAAAAATAAACAAATTTTTGTTATAAAAAGCGTCATTGCATTGCACGGAAGGACTATTTGCAAAAATATATATTTTTTTCAATTTCCTAAATCTATTTATAAAATTAGATCGACAATTGAGCTTGTTCAATTAATTAGAGAAATTAATTAATTATTGTTTTTCAGTTTAAAATACAAATTGAGACAAAAAAATGTTTCTTTTGATACTTTTCCGCTTTTGATCTGTTGGCTGATCTCGACGGCAGACATAAGTAGTATCCGATTGTCAATCGGCGGTAAATATCGTTGTTTTGTCGGATATCGGAGACCAATAATAGCGGCGATTGCGTCCAAAACGATACGAATAAATCGGACAATAAATCGTTTGCCAGTATTGACACCCATTTTCATAAATACGAATAATTCAAATCGAAAACTAAAAACACATTTATATTATGTATTAAAACAAATATTTTGTAAAACGAGTCTTGCATTCAAATAACAAACAAAAAAACAAAACAATTTAAACGCAAATACAAAATGCATACAAACCTTGTATTGAGAGACAGACCCAATAGACTCTATTGAATAGAGAAACGAATAAAACAAAAACAAAACAAAACAAAAAAATTTTTAAATAAACCGAAAAAAAGTGTTTAAGTCCTGATTGTATAGCAAAGACACAATTTCGCAATCAATGCAAACATTAAACTAAAAAGTTTTTAATTAAGAAAAAACGTCTGATATTTGAGTGCAAATACCAAAAATAAATTACTTTTTAAATCACAAATTCAATAAAACAGTGAATTTTTTTTCACTACTTTTAATCTCAAATATTTGGTAACACTTTGTTTATACAGTTTTTATTCCAGTTGTGCCGTTCAGTCGCGTTACGATTCGTCGGTTTTATCGATCCATACGTTCGCTTCTGTTGTGTATTTCTAACACGAGATAGAGTCTCAGAGTCTCATTTGCATCGATTATTTCAATTTGGCATTGTTGAAAATATTTTTTTGCCTTTCTTTCTTGTTTATTAATATTAACTTCTTTTATACAATTCTTATTAATATATCGTTTTTTTATTAGAGTTTATTAAATGAGGAAAATATTATTATTATTATTACTATTTTATATAACTATAATTATTATTATTATTATTATGACTTTTGGATAAATAATGTTTTTGATAGTTATTTGGATTTTTTCTCCTGGTTATATTTTTTAATTGGATGTCTAATTATTTGTATTATTAAAATTTCCCCTTTTTTTACTGGAATTTTCTCTTAATTACTAAGATATTAAATACGATTTGTTTGAATACAGGTTTGTCAGACATATGTTTGTGTGAGAGAAATGATGTGGAGATAACAGCGCTTATTATAATTGAGGAAAGTCGCATTTAAAAATAAATTTTACAGAAATTGTTTGGGTTTTTACCAAAAATTGCTTTGTAAAGCCAGACAAACGAGAGTAATTGCAGTTTTTACGTTAGTTACCAGACACGTGATAGCTAAAAATAAAATTAACATACTAAATTAAATGTTTAACAACTTCTGATCTGGATCACGTAGCTATCAAAATATTTTTAATATTAAAAATGCAATTTTTTTACTAAATCTGGTTTAGATCCGGTTAAATTAAGTATGCAAACATTTTATCTATACATACAGTATATCCCCTTTTTTTAGTTGCAGTGCTTACTCAACATTAATTTTTTTGCATAATTAAAAAATTAAATCATATTTTATATTATCAAAAAATAACTTTTATAAACATCAAGTACATTTTAAAATTTTTAATTAAAGAAATGTTGTTGCTAAAATTTTCAAAAATTTATTAATGTACAGCCTATAAATAATAAAAATAAATTTACATGAAAAAATGTTAAAATACTAATACAAAATGCAAAAATTTGTTAAATTGTTAGAGATTAAGGCATACATATTAAACTAAACATTCTCATTTACAACTCGACTCAAAATGTGCAAACTAAATATTAATATAATAATTTAGTAAGCGATAAATACAACAGAGAATTAAGTGAATGTTTTTTTCATAAAGACATCGCTGTTTTTGATTGAAAAAAGTAATTTTAAAAAATAATTATAATAAAGATATGAATGCTAACGTCAAAAATAGTCATTTATTTTTTTGTGTAAAACTATTGTAAATATAATAATAAATGTTTTCCCAAAAGAAATAAACGAATAAATGGCAAAAGCTATACAAATAGAGTAATATTGATAATAATGGAAAAAGTGAGACATTTAGTGAATAAATGCCGAGCTTTGGG
>JAQFXP010004090.1:0-11267 GCA_034693685.1 Belba bartosi
AAAACTATTCACTCTTTGGATGCAATATATCGAGAGATTAATGAATACAATACCAGCTATTGGTCGAAGTTTTTACTTTTCTTTTGGCTTATCGTCGGAATCACTGATGTATTTGTATTAATACAAATTATATTTAATTCAATGTCTTATTTATTTAAGATGTTATGGTTTTATCTTTTATTTTTAAATACAATTACATTTTTATTTGTGATATTCACGGCTTCGTCAGTCAATACTGAAGCGAATAAATCGTATAAACTATTGAATCAATTATTGATAAATCAAAAAACAAAACAAACTTTACATAAATCAGAACAAACACAAAGAAATTTAAGATTAAAATTTAAAGTTGTATTTAAAATATTTTAAAATATTAATATAGTATAAAATTTCATAATTTATATATTTTTACAGTTGCAGTCTTTTATTGGAAGAATTGGTGAAAAAAGAGTTGGCTTTTCGTGTTATACGTTATTCACTATTAATTCGTTTAAATGCTATGAAGTTTGTAATCAAATTTATATTTTGTTTAAATGAAAATAAGTTTTAATTTTAATTAATTTATAGATTATTTCATTCCTATCGCTATTATTTTGTAAAATTATTAAAAGAACGAAATTATAATATAACAACAAATCTGTTTATAGTTTTTAAAAATTAGATTAATTTATAAACATTACAAATGTATTTTTAAAATTATAATATAATCACGAATTAATGTTTCAATAAAATAGCAATAATTTAGTTTAAATTAATTAATTCAATAAAATGTTTTTCCAAATATTTATTAAAATAAAACATTAGACATTTCTCTGGCCGGGCATCTGAATTGGAACAATAACTTTAACCTAATATAATTTACGAATATAAGCTCAAAACTTGTACAGCATCATTGTACAATTCGAACATTGGTGTTTAAAACAAATATTTTAAACTACGCAAATGCTGTGACTGTTAAATGAGTTTTGGGATTCAATATAAAAAATATTTTTTATAATATAACAGATAATTAAATACAAATATTTTACAATTATTTAAGTATTTTATTTGCAAATTATTTTTTTTATGATTTCTAACATTTTAACATTATAAATTATTAAATCAAATAAGCATTTAAGAACTAATTAAACTAAATGTTTGCGATTTTTAAATTAAAGTAACAGTGTTTAAGTTTATATTATTTTTGTTAATTCAAGAAATGACCAGTTGATTTTAAATTTAACATATACCCTAATTTCCTGTCTATTAGCCGCGGCTTATATAAAAAAAAGTAGACAAAATTTTAAAAACTAACATTTGGCTTATACATGGGTCCGGCTTATAATTAAATACCCTGAAATTTTTTATTTGATTCTATATTTAAAAGTTTAAAAAATTCAGAAATAAAATTTTCGAGGATTTGGGTATTTTTTGTTCTATTACTACAGTAAACTCGGCTTAGTATCAGCCCGTTTATTGTAAATATACGTTTATAGTAAACAATATTTTAAGAACCAAGTTTAAATATAATCTAATTTGTTAATTGAAAATATCCGCTTATAGTAAACAATTTGCAAAATAATCAAGTTTTAATATAATTTGAAATTTAAATCATTTATAGTGAATTCCGTTTTTAATCAACAAATTTTACAAAACAAAGCTATTTACTAGATTTGAGATAGACTTAATTTAAATTCATTTTAGTTATTAAATAAATTCAAATTTATAGACTATTAAACAATAATATATGCAAAAACTAATCAAAAATTACTCTTATTATTTATTTATAAATTACCCGGCTTATACATGGGTCGACTTATCTATAGTTACATTTTTATTTTAAAAATTTTGACAAATTATTGTACCCGGCTTATACATGGGACGGCTTTTAGACAAAAAATTAGGGTAATATGTTTATATAATTATAATGTTTAAATTGGAATTTTGAATGTTTGCAAATGAGTGTTATATCTAGTTCACAATCGATCTCTTTTTATTTTATTGCCCAGTTATCTATAATCCGTTCTCCTTATCTCAAATGGCTTCCGACATCTCTTATCTCCAATCGGTTCTCTAAGTTCATAGAAAATGATTAAAATGTGTTGTTATGTCAGAGTTTACCTGAAATGTAACGAATAAACCGATTGCACTTAAATACCACTTAATATTCGTTAAGTCAAACCAAACCAAAAACAGAATTTCTCCTTGGTTTCACACGAACCAAGAAACCCAAAATAACAATAATTTTGTGTAATAGAAATATTTATTGATCAAAATTTTTACATTTTCTATTTTAGTTCATTAATAACCTTGATTATTTAATAATATTAATACATATTTGTTTAATTTTATTTTAAATTAAGATAATAAATATAAATTAAATAACCACATTTTCAAAATAACCGCGTTTCAATAATTCGGTAAATTAAAATGTTTTAACCAATTTTTAATGTTTTAAAAATTTTTAAAAACAATTTAAAAATTAATTTTTTCTTTTCTGTTTAATGACAAAAGTATTGTGTGTTTATTAAAGTTGACATAATATGCTTTAAGAGTTAACATAGCGTAATCGTTACAAGTGTACCAGAGCTTTAAAATTTAGACATGTTATTTAAGCGAGTATTTATTCTTAGCTGATGTCATATTGTAGCTTATAATTGCCGTTAGTTAGAGAGGAAAGGGGAGGGAGTTAGGAGAGTTAAGGTAGAGGGTTATTTAGATAAGGAATAGTTTGGATTGTTTTTGTCTTCAATGTAGATGTCTCGCCATTTGAGATGAAGCCAATGTCCAGCTATTGTTTGCATTATCCTACTCTTATAAGCAAAAGTTGAGCTAATGCAAGCACTATTCAATTTTTATTATTCTTAGCCTTTAGTTTTGTCTTCCCTCTGCCTCTCCAATCATAACTTTATTGAGTTTTCTGTTTTTAATTTAGTGCTAAAACCAGTTTAAATTCAATTAATTAAAAAAATTATTTTAATTTTTAAATAAATTTAAATTTGTGTAAGTGTGTGTAGTGTGCAAGTGAGCGTCAGCGCGTTTTGGTTTCGAGTCTTCTTTTGGTAGTTTTAAACGAGTGTTTAGTCGTGTTTTCGACTGTATTGGTGGCTTTGGTTTGTTGTGTGCGCGTCGTTTCCAGTGCTCTTTTTCTCCCAGATTGGGTTAGTGTCGCCTATTTGGCTTAAATGTAAGTTTAAATTGTTTTAAATTTATTAATATTATTATTATTATGTAAACGTGCATACATACTCTTTATTCTTGTCACTTTTCCATCTCTTCATTAAAATTTCGGTCTCGTTGGTTCTGCGGTATGCTAGCTGTCGGTGTTTGCCGATATTTACTCGCTTGTCTGTTGTATGCTGCGGCGGTAGTCTGGCTTTAGCCGAATAATTGTTTTTATGTTTTGGTATTTGGCCGAATCGGATAAATCTGAATTGGTTAGTTTGGTTTTGGTTAATTAGTGCGAACGCCAGTTGATTTAATTTATCAAGAACGCCACTTGAACTTTTATTTTAATTTCAATTATGTTTTCTCTTTTCTAAACTTCTTTTCGAATTAAGTGTTGGTTATTGCCAGAGCTTTTTTTATTATTCTAATTTCTTCATTCACTTAATCTTGGTTAACAGACCGAGACTTAGTATTTGTTTCGATATATCTCTATCAGAACTGGTAAGAATCGCCGGTTATGATCACTAAATGTTTTAATCTTAATTTAATTTGAATATTTTTTGGTGCAATTCCAAGAGACTTTGATTTTATTTACTTTTTTCTTTCTACTATAGAAGTATTTAGTCCGAGTCTTTCAGATAAACTTGTACCGTATTAAAATTTGGTAAACTTAGCCAGACTCGGGTGTAAGTGAGTTCCTAACCTAATAAAGGGGAATTTGGCAAAACGCCAAGATTCTGCTCTAGCTCATTTAACCCAACGGTTTATGCCTTATATTTTAATACAAAATATCTGGGATTATAGGAATTAGTAAATAAATTTAGTTTTAGTTAAAATATTAGGGTTATAATGTGTTTGTCGTTTGATTAGAAATTAATTTGAACTTAGGTTTTGTTTTCGCGTATAAACCATAAATATTTGTATACTACTATTTAATAGAGCAGTAGAAATAACGTTATTTATAAGTTTTATTATGTTAAACATGATTTGTTTGAATTGCAAATTTATATTATTGTTTGGATCTCAGAGACAGCCTTGTACAACAATGAGTAAAAAAAGTATTTTACTGTAAAATCACTTCTAATGCAGTTTTACTCATCATAATATATTAATATAACAAAATAATTAATTTAAATTTGAAAACAATAAAACGACAAATATTTTTTTTTCAAAATGCATATTGTCTTTTACATAATTCGAATAATATTTTATTTGCAACATTAAGTAAATTAAATTTCTAATTTGATTTAGGTTAAGATTGCACCCAAAAATTAAAGTGGGAGGATATTGCTATTTATAATCAAAAATTAAATTCTCTGACTAAGATAAATAATACCGTATTCCCTCACAGTTTAGAACATGTTCTTATAAGGTGAATTAGACCATTTCCTAAAATTTGAGTTAAAGCCTTTAAAAACATGTTCTTATAAAGCGAGGTAGATTTAAACTATACTAATTGACACAAATTAATTTAATATAATTGATTTTATTGTATTCATTCATAAAATAACCTAAACTAACATTTTTGTTTTGTCATCTTTATCATTTAATTCCAAGTTTTCTTTATTTGTTTTAATTTTATTTTTATTAAAATCTTTTAATTTTCTTTAAAACATCTTATTTATATACTAAATAAATACAATTTTTTCAATAATTTAAATAAATTATTCTTAATCAATAATTCATTATTTAAATTATTATTTTCAAAACTCATTTATAATATAAATATTTTACAAATTTTTGTTTAAAAATACATTTAATATCAATCAACTTTACTATAGAACTATCAAACCATAAATGACTGAAAATAAAAAAAATTTAATATAAAATATGTTACTTTAGTTTTATACTTTTTTATTTCTTTTAAAATATTTTCAAATTTGTTATGTTTTAAGTTTTAAACTTTAAAATTCAGAATTATTATCAAAAATATTTGCTTTAAAATTATGGTTATTAACCTGTTTTTATTCTCATTTTTAAGAACATGTTCTTATACCCCGGGTTATAAGAACATAAAGCCCAAACTCACCTTATAAAAACATGTTCTGAATTGTGAGGGTTTACGGTAGTTATTCCAAATTGCTGCAATTGCTATAAATATTTATAGCTTTTAATTAAATTAAATTTGAGATTAGTATTTATATCAATATTAATAATTAATGTTAAATAATAATTAAAGTGAATATCTATTCAAAATTTTCTATATTAATTTAATTAATAAATTAAAATAAAACTAGGTTAATGATAAATATGTTTATAATAATATAATCATTAGTGAATTAATTAACATTATAACATAAAAATGTATTTATATGTAATGTATTTGTAGAAATATAGAGCAAAATTAAAGATATAAATTAATAATTTAATTGTTCTAATGTATCAAATACAGATTATTTATTTATTTAAATTTTTTAGTTTATATGATAATTAATAGTTAATATTTTAATTGATAAAAACTCAGTTATAATAAACTATGGAATCATTTGACTCAACCAAACGATTGCCACAGAATCTGGTGATTAAATCAGCGGAAAATCATTTGTTTAGAATTGGTTTATGTCTTACGACTAGTAATACTAATTCAGATCAAAGAAGATCTCTATTACACAAACCTATTGTTATGTTTGTTGTACCATTGATTTTTCTACTAAAACAAACAATTGCTTTATTCTTAAATAAAAATTCATATTTTCTAATAATTTTCGGCGATTTCTCACATTTTTATGGAATTAAATTGCACTATAATATTTGCATAAATTTATATACATTTCAATGCTTTTGTTTTCAAATTATGTATTACTATAACTACAGAAATGGTATAAAACCGACATTTCTTGCAGTGTTTGAAATGATGTCGGGTTTGCGTTCGCCGATTAGTGTCGGTCTCGAAGACCAAACACTGATTCGGATATTAAGCAAAAGATTGAATATTTGTTTGAAAATAATTAGAATCAACAATGACAAATTATTTCCAGTTTTTTGTAGTATTTTAATGATTTCTACATTAATTATGTTTTGTAATCCAATAGAGATTATAATATTTGGAATTCCAAACACTTTATTATTTTTTGCACTAATTCATTATGGATTAAATATATTTATTTATCAATTTATTTATTTTTATTTTATGTGTTATTATTTAAAATATAAAATTAAATTAATAAATAATTCAGTTAAACAAATAAAAAAATTTATTAATATTTCAAAAACTATTCACTCTTTGGATGCAATATATCGAGAGATTAATGAATACAATACCAGTTATTGGTCGAAGTTTTTACTATTTTTTTGGGTTAATTTTGGAACGTCTGATGTATTTGTTTTAATAACAATAATATTTAATTCAATGTCTTATATATTAAAGATATTTTGGTTTTATCTATTCATTTTCAATACAATTATATTTCTATTCGTGATATTCACGGCTTCGTCAGTCAATACCGAAGCGAATAAATCGTATAAACTATTGATTCATATATTAGTAAATAAAAATTTAAATAATAGATTAAGATTAAGATTAAAAGTTGTGTCTAATATATTTATAAATATTAATTTTGTATAAAAATTTTTTTAATGTTTATTATTTTACAGTTAATGTCATTTATCGAAAGAATTGGTGTAAAAAGAGTTGGCTTTTCGTGTTATACGTTATTCACTATTAATTCGATTAAATGCTATGAAGTTTGTAATCAAATTAGAATTTTGTTTAATTGAAAATTAATTTTACTTTAATTTATTTTATAGATAATATCATTCTTATCGATATTATTTTGTAAAATTATTAAAAGAACTCAATTATAATATAACAACAATTTTATTTCATTAGTTAATATTGTATTAATAATTTTATTTCAAATTAATTTACATATTAAATTTTTTATAATAAATTTACAGTTTTAAATTTGACATAATAATTCGGTTTAAATTATATAGGTTGTTATTTTAAAAATTTGACAAATTAGAACATTTTAAACAAATTACGTATTAATATCCAATAGAAGTTTAAATAATATATTATTATAGTTACGTATTTTGTTTATAATTGATAATTATTATAAAATAAAATTAGATAAACATTTTTGTTATTTTTGTAAAATTCATAAAACTAATTGATTTAAATGAAAAAATATAAGAGATGTTCGTCTACATTTTAATAATCTAATTTTATAATATCAGACAATTATACATAAAATCCACTCAAAGACGACATGACTATAATGGTTGGAATTCCAGTTATCAGTCGAGACACTGTTTAAAAGAATTAAAATTTGCACTTAAAATGTTTAAGTTTGTTCCGAAACTTAATAAATTGATAGCAATGGATATGCAGTCCATAACCAAGTGAAATTAAAGTCAATGCTAATCATAGCTTTTCCTGAGAACCTAATGAAGCCAATGAAAAAAATTGGCAACAAATCAGTTTACATATTGTTTGCACATAAATTTATATTGTTAAGTTGAATGACTAAATATTTAAAACATATCTATTGTTTTACGCATTTATATATTTTTAAGTGAAATACGACGATAATTATACTGACATTGGCTTTAAAATATCCATTTGATACTCTAACTTAGTGATAGGCAAGTAATTTTTAAAATGTTTTTTTATTAAATTTATTCATAACTAATGTTTAAAAAATAAATAAAACAAAAATTAAATACTAAAAAACACCTGGTTGACGCTGTCAGTATTTAAACTCATGACCTCTCACAGTTAAGTCGTGTGCTCTACCACAGCGCCGCCGATGTTGTGATTTCATAAAAGTTTATAAAAGTTTAATTTAAATCTAAGCTTCGAAAATCTTTACTTTTATTTTGCCCTTTAACAATAAATTAATATACCAGCTGGATAAACCTTTACTACTGTATACGTAGTTAGGATGTTAATCCATAAAATTCATGTCAAATAAAACATAATTTTTAAACTTTTTTACATTTATAATATTGATATTTAAATGTGGCAAAATTTCATAGTTCAAAAGTTAATTAAAACTTAAAAGATTTACTAAACATACAAAAACAGTGTATCTGCATAGGCTTAAGTATGATCTTGCAGATATATTGTTTTTGTATGTTTAACAAATGGTATAAAAGTTAACAAACACTTTATATTGTGGCTACCTCTGTTAATATTTATGAAAATTTATCAAAATAAACAATTATATTTGAATTGAAAATTATTTTATTGTAACTTAAGTTATGAATTAAGTATATAGCATAAGCACGTAGCTAGAAGCTTTATTGTAAGATGCTAAGCAACGTCTATATATTTGAAGCTGTTGGCCCCACAATGCGCACTAGAGATTTAATAGGATATATAATTTGTACATATTTTATTGCTTTATTAAATTGAATAATTTTTATTTAGTTTTGAAAATACACTAGATAAAAACTCAAATCCTATAATCAATCATAATAAATTAGAAGCGTCGTTTGGAGAGGATTGAGCCGAGCTCGCGCATATTTCTGAAAATACTCTAGATTTTGAATATATAGACATATGTTAAACAAGTAACTAAAAGTTTAATAAGTCATTTGTGACAAATTCAATACAAAAAATATTAGTTTAAACATTAAACAAAATTTAAAACTTTTATCATAGAATATATACAATAGGGTTCAATAAATAGTTATTATTTTAATTAATAATATTTGATTAATGATTTTACTAATTTTAGAGAAATTTCAGCTAGAATGACGCTTTTATCCTTTCTAAACGACGCTTTTAATGATAAACAGTGGTATGCTTTTTCATTTTGGGTTTTAAATAATTGAACCGTACACATTGACAAAATTAAGTTTGATACTATATAGAGTAAAATTTTATTCGTATAACTCGTGTTGTTCAATCAAGCTTATTTCTTTACTTTTTATTATTATTTAAAACAAAAATTAACGTTAATATTGTTTTGAACTTGCACGTACAGTTTAAATGCTGTACTCAAAATGCTTCTGATAAAATTTTGTCATTGAGTACGATATGAATATTTTAAACCCTAATCATTAATATCAATACATTGAGATTCAAGTTTATTTTATTCTATTATTATTAGAGATTGATCTCAGGAATTGGGAATCCCGATCCTGACTCGGGATTGTTACTCTCGATCCCGACCGAAATTAGTCGGGAATCCCGGTTAAATCCCAAATTTAAATATTTATAAAAAAAAGTAATATAGATCTATTGTAAAATATTTAAACAAAGCCTATAATAATGATAACAATTTAGACTTTAATAGAAAATTGTTAAAAATTTTATTCATTCATTAGATCTAATCTCAAGTTGAATTAATATTATAAGTCTTGTGTCAAATAAATAAAATTATAAATAAATTTAAATTTAAACACATGTTTTTAGTATGTTTTAAACAGAGATTGAGAGGGGGTTCATCTAAAAATCCTCTGATTCTGAAAATTGGCAGTAATCCCACACAGCATTTGGTCCGAAAAAAGTATCCCATCTCTAATTTGCTGACTATAAATACGTCAGTCAAATTTTTATGACAAAAATTAGAAAATATTTCTAATTATTGCTAGTTTTTATTTATATTCAAATAAATTAACTAAATTTAGTTTAAACTTAATTAAATAATATTAAATTGTCTAAAAATATAAGTGATTTTTAATGCATTTTAAGCTTTTATGAAAAAAATTTCTATCCTTATTCTCCCTTGGATTGTTCCAAAATTTAAATCTCTCTTATATAAAAAATAATAAAAACTACGCTAAATGTAAACTTTTCAGTAAATTTATACATAATTTTTATTAATTTGAAATTTGGGATCCTTTCGGGAACCGGGAATAATATGTCGGGAACCGAGATTGGTCTGTCGGGAACCGGGAGTTGTAATTCCGACCGAAATCAGGCTCTAATTATTATTTATAATGCTTTATATGATTAATACAAAATTTAATAGACATATGCAATATCAAGTAAAATCTAACGTTTCAAGGTTAGTACACTGGCTGTACACTGGAACACTACTGATGATAAATAATTATAAACATAAACCAGAACAATTTGAATTTGCCTTTGAAAATCTCTGCTATTTTAAAATAGCTAAAGTCTCATTTGCTGATTTCTATAAGTATCTAACTTGTAAGTAATATTAAACAAATTGGCATCAAAAATTAAAAGTTCTAATTATAAAAATTTTTAATTAAAACTTTTTTAATTTAGATTTAAAAAGTTTAATATAATTATTATTTAAATCATAGTTTAAAATGTTTGTTAAGTTTTATCTTGTACATTACAATACAAAACATATATATCTGCATTGATCTACTTGGTTAAACTTAATTTACAACACTGCAGATACACTGTCTTTTTCAAGCGACAAACAAATAAGCAAATAGTCGATTTTAAATTATGAATAATACTGTACTAGTGGTAAATGTGGGACTGGGCAAGTGAAATGATATCCGAATAACTACATCTGTGAGGAATAATTTTAAAGTAAAGTCGATATATTAGCGCTCAAGTTAAATTATACATATTTTTATTGCTGTCAATTAATGATACATAAGTAATGTATCGCATTAATTGATCCATATATATATAATTTAATTCAAGCGCTAATAACTTTAAAATTACTCTTCAAAGGGGCAGTTATGCGGACTTCATTTCACTCGACCAGTCCCACAAATATGCTAATAAAAATAAACTAAAAATTAAATATGACTGCACTAAACATTGGACATATTAAACTCACATAACATAGTGATGTCCAAAGATGGATCTTTGCTACAACCTCTCTATCAGTAATGGAAAACATAGTTATAGTTAAAATAATCCGATTTATCACTAACATCTACGCTCAGTCAAAATTTTGTTTTTTAATAAACAATAAGTTTAGTTCAGATAAACACATCTTAAAAACCTTGTGATATGATAAGCAATTATCTCTTCATCTTTTTCATACACTTCTGACACTAGTTTTTATCATATTTTTTCTCATATGTTTTTACTTTTTAATAACTTATAAAAACACGATAACATTGGATAATTAATATGATTAATTCTAGTTAAAATTATTCTGAATTACTGTTTGTTAAACATATTTATAACTTTATAATTGGATTAAATTTTAGAATATTATTTATTTAATTATTAA
>JAQFXP010004091.1:0-11267 GCA_034693685.1 Belba bartosi
TTTACATAACCTGATGTTAAAATTTCGTCTCATTTTAACCCCAAAAGATCTAAATAAGATTTTACAAATTGCCTATTTTTTTAACATTAAAGGGTTCTAAAATTTTTTGCACCCTATTTCTCGCCGAATACTCCCTTTTAAAATAATAACAAGTTACCGTTTTCATTTGTGTACAAATTTTGTCCGAGTTGGCTTTTTATTTTGGAACAATAACCTTTAGATTATGTTTGAAATTGACAAATTTCCAACACATTTTGTATTAAATAAATAGGTTTTTTATTAATTTATTATTAATATTTATTCGTTTGGAATCAAATTGTTTGACTCTTTCATCGAATTTATTATTAAAATATTTGTATAGCATATGATCGGCACTATTTAAACGCAATAGTTTCTTTTTAATTGTATTGGTCATGTTGATTTTTGTTTTTACTTTTTGAAAGTTATGCTAAAATACAATCACATCTTCTATAGTCCAACACAACTCATGTCTTAACAAAACAAGGCTTTCATCCATTCTTTCGGTAATCATAACTAAATCGAAAATTGAGTCTAATTTTTGAATAAACTTTTTAATAGCATTTCTATCTTCAAACTGACTTACAATGAAACCGGAGTCAAAACACATTTAATTTCTACCAATTATTCCTTGGTAAACGCTTCGATCCAATTTTTTATCTATTACAAAATTTGTTTAAATATTATTCAGAAAAATCTAGATAAGACATTTTTGAAAATGGTTTTGTGCAATTACTGTATAATATCAAAGCTTCTTTCCACTCTCCGTACTCGCTTCTCGTACGTCTCGTCCGCGCTAACGTCTCGCCTTGACAGTTCGCACCTCAAGATCCGGCCTCTCTCAACGTTTCTGGGTTCACCCCAGGGTGGCTAACTTTTAAAATTTTTTGTTCTGGACAAACAGATAATTTTTTCTTTATTTTTAAAATGCAAATAGGGAACCTTTTCATATTTTTTAATATTTAATAATTTGGAAAATCTTAACCTGGACAAGCCAGCACATTGCTGGACGGTTGGCCACCCTGGTACGCCCGTCAACAGATGTGTGTCCCTGTCGTCCCGTGCCAGGTTCCGTACAAATATCCACGTTAATGACGAATGTTAATGTACACACTAACATTTAAAATTTACAAAAAATTATTAATTTGAAAAGTTTATTTAGAAAACGACTTATATTTATATAAACGTTTGTATATAATAGTTATATTTATATATTAATATTTATAATTA
Organism: Belba bartosi; assembly: GCA_034693685.1. Lineage (NCBI taxonomy): Eukaryota > Metazoa > Arthropoda > Arachnida > Sarcoptiformes > Damaeidae > Belba > Belba bartosi. The sequence continues at coordinate 1,249 of JAQFXP010004091.1, forward strand.
GTTTTTTTTTATTGAAATAGAAATTTAGGTTAACATAACAAAATGAAATAAAACCAATAATTGAAATATAATTAATATTAAGAATAATATTAATACAAAAGTTTTTTGTAATAATTTTGCTTTAAAATTTATAAAAATACATATAAACTTAAAAACTGTTTAAAACAAATTTTCAATATATTATATTAATATATATTAAAATCAATTATTAAATAAGTTGTAGTAAATATAAATTAAAAGCAATGAAAACTTTAGTATATTTTCCAGTTAATAATTTTTTAATTAATTATGTTTTAAGCAAATTTAACAAAAATAATTATATAAAAAAATATCAATATATTTTTAATAATTTAATATTTTATAACTTAATTTTCCAATCAATTAAATTTATTTTTTGCATCAAGTTAGATTATAAGATTCAACTTTATTTATTTGATTTTCCATAGTTTTTGGGCGGTATTGATGTTTATAACCATTATATGTGTAGTTTGGGTGCAATTATGGCCGCATTTATGTTTAAACAGATTTATTTGAATAAATCCAAAGACGCTATGAAATGGACGGAAGTATTGGAAGTGATTAGAGGCGGCGCTAAACCCGAAACTATTGTCATAAATATTATCTTATTATACAAGCTTAGATATTTTGCTAAATTTGTCTATAAATTTTTAAATCTTAGTTACTTTTGCTTTGGTAAGTTTTAATACATTTATTAACATTTAATAATACATTTATTATAAATATTAATTAATAAAAACAATTATTTAATAATAAATTTTTATCAAATAATTATTTTACAGTAATATTATTTATGTTAATTGTCATTCAAATTCAAATTAAATTCTATACAATCGACACAATTTTGGTTTCATTATTGTCACAAATTCTCAACTATATATGTTTTTATTATTTTTGTAACGTGGATCTATTTTTAAGTATATCTTTGTCAATAATAATTTATTATTTAAATATTAAACTTGATCATATTAATAAAAGTTTAAAATTGATTTCTTTTTCCAACATCTCTAAAAATAATTTATTCTATAGTTTGCAAAAGTTTATTAACGAACACAAACGGTTTTGTTTGGTGTTTAACCAATACAATAAGTTTTGGTCAAAAATATATTTCACTATTTTTCTTACTATAATTCCGTCAAATTTGTTAGCATTGCATCAATTTTTATTTGAGGATGTAAATTATGATGTTAAATTATTTTTAGGATTTGGCATATTTTTCATGTCAACATTTGTTATATTTTTGCAATTTTTTGCGGCTTATCTTCCATTTAAAATTCATAAATCGGCAAAACTTTTATCACAACTTCAATGGCATATAAGTGGCGGAAATATAAGTTTAAAATTAAATATTTTGTCATATGTTGAGAGACTGTCGAATAATCGGAAAATTGGTTTAACTATTGGACCGCTTATTGTACTCACATTTCCCGTCTTTTCACAGGTTATAAATAAATGAATTTTTTGTAATTATTAAATATTTTTTTATTTTACAGATTATTATTCGAAACATCAGATATTTCTTATTAATTAATAAATTTGCACAAAAAACCTAAATTTTAATTTAAATTAAATAGCAACTGAACACATTTTGTAATTAAATTAATTTTTGCAAATTTTAACTAGAAGATTTTATTAATTTTATTTGTCACATATTTGACATCACATTCGACACACATTTGTAATGTTTGGCTCAATTTAGTGATTTTTAAATATTTAGTTATTTAATGACTTCTTTTATGTATTAGTTCTGTTCTAAGCGCGCGCACATTACCTAAATAGTTAAAAATTAATGACATTGGCAAACAAATTACATACTAATCACCATTACCGACTAAATACTCATTACCGGCAACTCATAACCATTAGCACTACAGTTCTGTACGCATATAGTTCCGGAAACACAACTTGGCCCTTAATTATCGCGGTATTGTTAACTCGACAGATATTCCTTCGTCTAATTGTTACATAATATATAATTTGTCTTAAATATTTTATTTTGTCATAAAAAATAAAATATAATTGTTTTATTGTATTTTAAATTATTTATTTATTTTATTTATTATAAATTTTCTTTTCAAAAAAATTTATTATTTAATTTATTTATTAAATTAACCAAATTAGTTTTGTATTAATTTTAGTTGATTGTAGTTATTTTAATCTGAACTTTTTATTATTCATAAATAAAAATATTTTCAATATATTTTAATAATTTGTTCAATGTAATTTTAAATGTATTTATTATTATTATTTCCAAACAAATGAAATTATTAATTAAATTGGCTTAACATCGAGTCTATCGGAGTTCGCATCGAATTTAAATGCAGTCGAATAATAAGCAGTTAAATTCAGTTTCCATTGATCAGTAAAAAATTTAATCAAGTTTACCAAATTTAACTGGATTTAAACTGAATTTAGCACCAATTTAGAGAAAATTTCCTAATTTCTGGCAAAAAATTACAAAAATTTGCCGGCCGCCTACGGCGTCCGCCAAAACGTCGAAGGGGTTACCTTCTCTCGGACCAAATGCCAATTCCCCCCTTTATAATGCCTAATTAAACTTAATCTATGAGTTGATTTGTGTTAAAATATATTCAGTGGGTTGTTTTTTAGTTTTTCTCGAAATACAATCTTTTTGTTTATGATCATAAAAACAAAAATTGAGAATAAATTTTGTTTTTATAAATTTAATTTTGTTTAATTATATTTATTAGCAATTGTTTTAATTTAAATTTTTATAATTTATTTTTAATATATATTTTTTTAAAATGTACAATCAGTAGATAACCAAAGTAGGATACAAAACCAAAATTGGGTCATTTAAATTATCGGCAAAATGAGCGACACTTTTTCTAACATTAAACTTATGTCACTTTCTTAACTAGATTTTTATTGAAAATTTGTATAAATCAATGATCAGTGATAGGCAACTTCTATTATAAATGTTAAGATCTAAAGCGTAATTTTTGAATCCAAAAACTACCTCGTTTAAGTGTATTCACATATATCGTATGTTGTTTATCTAACTTAAAATGATCTAGATCTGGCCTATTTCAGGCCTAACCTTGAAACATCAAATTTGTATTGAGCTTGCACAGATTGATAATACGCTGTTCTATTAATAAAACTTGCGAATAGAACAATAAGGCACTGGCGAACAATTATTAAGAGTTCAAAAGTGTTAGTTAGCTTTTTTACTGATAAATAAACTTTAAAAAACATTATAACTGCAGTGACTTTCGACTTGTATTGTATTTCTTAATAAACAGTAAAAAAGCTAACTAACACCTTTAAACTCTTAATAATTGTTTGCCAGTGCAATAAGGTGATATTTAAACTTAAATACCACTTTTTAGTATGTCTTGAACACTAAAAGTTGTATAGTATTGATTGGGTTTTTACTGTACTCTAGACATGCAATAATAATATAATTGCACTGACTAATTATATAAAATGCAATTTATTTAAAAGTTTAAATGTCAAATTATTTTGAATTAATAATATATTGGTCCCTTTCTTTATTAAATTGTTACAACTTATCTGGATAGTTTTTATATAGCACTACCCTAACATATATTATGTGGGCTAAGTCACGTAAGAAAGTCCGTTTAGTGTCCGTTGTGCCCATATGTGGTTTTCGGCATAGATTTCCACCACTTGTTTTCCATTAGAGGCAATACATATTTGGTCAAATATGAGTCGGATACACCGCAGGCCCAACACGAGCCTAATTGACAATTTTGGTAATTCTAATTTAGTTTTATAAATATGTTGGTCCTATAGTTTATTATTAATTAATAGTCTATTTAATAATATACCACTAAATCCCTGATCTCTGATCTGACCAATGGTTGGACAGTTAGACCATTGAGTTCGGGCGTCAAATTGGTCCGAAATTTTCAAACCATTGATATCTTGTTTTAATATATTTTTAATTTGATTCTTCTCTTGAAACGCACTCATTAACCCCATTATGTTTTTAACGGCCTTTGAATAAAATGCAGAATAAAATTTATATAATCTGTTTAAATATGATCTTGGTAAAAAAAACCCAAAACCATTAAATACCTTCCACATAGTGTTAATTTTTTTTATGTAATCAATTATAACGTCAATGTCGAGACCGTCATGTATGTTCTTTCTGACCAAACCCTGCATAGATTGTGCGATATAAACCTCTAACAAAATGCTTACAAACAGTTTTGTTATTTTTCCAGTATGTTCCTGTTAATAAATATTCAAAATTTCAAAATTATAACTAACATTAATTGTTAAAAATTAGAAATATAAAAATTTATCTGTTTAAAAATAGCTAAGGATGTTTAATTTGTAAGCGTAACGAAAATTACATTTTTAGATTTTAGCACTGATTAAAATTGTTCTAGATAATAATTTTCAAAGACAAATTAACACGTATCAAATAATATTTTAATATGAACAAAATGTATTGTTTGAATTTTGCATAACCATTCTAGTTTTTATTGACAATATTTTATCTTGCTACATAATAACTACATTATACTTCGCTTATAATTACCATGTTGGTTCATGGTAAATTAAGTGATTATATCCGAAAATGATTATAACCAATGCATTAATAACTCTATTTGTAAAGTTAAGTGCTTATGCAGTGATTATAACCAAATGTGATTATAATCGGAATGATTATAACAGAAGTAAACTGTAATTTGAAATTTACAAAATAGTCAATATAGCAAATTCTTGAAAAAATTTCATAGTTAAATAAAAAAAAATTAAAATTAAAATTATTTAGCATTTTAGATTTAATTAAAAATATATGGAGAAGTTAGTTTTGAAATTAGCTTTATGTTTTTAATAAACAATTTCTAAAAAATCAATTTTTAAAAACGTATTTAAAAAAATTTTTTAAACAATATTATTATAATGCTAAAATTAATTTAACAAGGTTACAGTTTAATTTAAAATATTAATACAAAAATTTAATGCAGTTTTTTATAATATATAATATAAAATTATACAAACAAGCAATCGATTTTTTATTAAGCCCGAGTGCTTTCTCCCTGCACATCCGGGTGTTTTAATTTAGACTGGGATTGTCTTTTCATCGTGAGTTATTGTAACTCTTGATAATGTCACAGTATTAAAAGGACAGTATTAATAGATTGTGTTTAAACCGTTCATACATTACCAATTAACACCGTTTAATAAGCAGCTTGTGAATGTCTTGTTCCAAAACCCTTTTAAGTTTTGGAAAAAAACAAATAGTTTGGATTGGATTCGAACCCACTACCAGTTAGCAAAGTCAGACTTAGCTGCAATCTGACGCCTTGAAACTTCTCTAGTTTGACTTGTATTTTAAATTAATTTTTGCTGCTTTAGGTCATTTTATTAATTTGAAAATATATTTTTAATTAGTCTCAAAATTTCAATTAAAATTATTTTATAAAATAAAATAAAATATTTGACGGTCTGTTTATCCCAAACATTCATCATTCTTTACACACAAATATATTAAAATTACAAAAACTAATTAATTTAATTTGATCAAATTTTTATGTATAAATTCACATTAATTTGAAAAATTTATCTAGAAAACTACTGTTTGTATATAGGTTATATAACATAGATATATTTAGATATAAAGTTTATATAATTAATTTTTTCATTGAAATGGAAATTTAGGTTAACATAAATAAATAAAATAAAAACCAATAATTAAAATATAATTAAATTTAAAAATAATATTAATATAAAATTTTTAAAAATAATTTTAATTAAAACATTTTTATAAATATATATAAACTTAAAAACTTATAAAAAAATTTTAAGTATATTATAAATATATATAAAGTTTGTATATTATAATCAATTATTAAATTAGTTTTAATAAATATAAACTTAATGCAATGAAAAAAATATTATATTCTCCAATTAATAATTTTTTAATTAATTATGTTTTAAATAAATTTAAAAAAAATAATAATACAAAAAAATATCAATTTATTTTTAATAATCTAATGTTTTATAACATAATTTTTCAATCAATTAAATTTATTTTTTGCATCAAGTTAGATAATAAAATTCAACTTTATTTATTTGATTTTCCGAAGTTTTTGGGCGGTATTGATGTTTATAACCATTATATGTGTAGTTTGGGTACCATTTTAGGCGCATTTATGTTTAAACAAATTTATTTGAATAAATCCAAAAACTCTATAAAATGGACGGAAGTATTGGAAGTGATTAGAAACGGCGCTAAACCTGAAACTATTGGCATAAATATTACAAATATAAATTTATTATTCAATCTTAGATATTTTGCCAAATTTGTTTATAAAATTTTAAATTTTAGTTACTTTTGCTTTGGTAAGTTTGAATACATTTATTAATTAAAATATTTTTTAATAAAAAATTTTTATCAATTAATTATTTTATAGTAATATTATTTATGTTAATTGTGATTCAAATTCAAATTAAATTCTATACAATCGACACATTTTTGATTTCATTATTGTCACAAATTCTCAACTATATATGTTTTTATTATTTTTGTAACGTGGATATATTTTTAAGTATATCTTTGTCAATAATAATTTATTATTTAAATATTAAACTTGATCATATTAATAAAAGTTTAAAATTGATATCTTTTTCCAACATTTCTAAAAATAAGTTAATCTATATTTTGAAAAAGTTTATTGAAGAACACAAACGGTTTTGTTTGGTGTTTAACCAATACAATAAGTTTTGGTCAATAATATATCTGGCTATTTTTCTTACTATAATTCCATCAAATTTGTTAGCATTGCATCAATTTTTATTTGAGGGATTAAATTATGATGTTAAATTATTTTTTGGATTTGGCATAATTTTTATGTCAACATTTGTTATATTTATGCAATTTTTTGCGGCTTATCTTTCATTTAAAATACATAAATCGGCAAAACTTTTATCACGACTTCAATGGCGTATGAGTGGCAGTGAATTGGGTTTAAGTTTAAAATTCAATATTTTATCATATGTTGAGAGACTGTCGAGTAATCGGAAAATTGGTTTTACTATTGGACCGCTTATTGTACTCACATTTCCCGTCTTTTCACAGGTTATAAATAAATGAATTTTTAGTAATTTTTAAATAATTTTTAATTTTACAGATTATTATTCGAAACATCAGATATTTCTTATTAATTAATAAATTTGCACAAAAAACCTAAATTTTAATTTAAATCAAATAACAACTGCACACATTTTGTAATTAAATCAATTTTTGCAAATTTTAACTAAAAGATTTTATTAATTTTATTAGTCATATATTTGACATCACAATCGACACACATTTGTAATGTTTGGCTCAATTTAGTAATTTTTAAATATTTAGTTATTTAACTACTTTTTTGTATATCAGTTCTGTTCTAATTGCGCGCACATCACCTAAATAGTTAAAAATTGGTGACAATGGCAGTCAATGGCAAACAAATTACATACTAATCACTACTACCGACTAAACACTCATTACCGGCAACTCATAACCTGTGCTACAGTTCTGCACGCATATAGTTCCGGAAACACGACTTGGCCCTTAGTTATCGCTGTATTGTCAACTCGACAGATATCCCTTCATCTAATTGTTGCAATATAAATTGTTTTAAATATTTTATTTTGTTATAAAAAATAAAATATATTTGTTTTATTGTATTTTAAATTATTTACTTATTTATTATAAATTTTATTTTCAAAAAAATTTATTATTTAAATTATTTATTATATTAACAAGATTAGCTTTGTATTAATTTTAGTTGATTGTAGTTATTTTAATCTGAAGGTTTTATTTATAATGAAGTAATTTAGCAAAATATTGCAGTTATTTACAGTTATAAACCGTTTTTCAAAATAAAATTAAAATATTTGCTATGTAAATTATTTATTTAACTCAAATTAATTTTTTAACAGATTTATGTGGCATAACAATTGAATTACATTGCCTTAGCATTTGGTCGGCAAAAAGGTACGCTTCTTGATAAATTATTTTAACTTTTTATCCAAGATTAAACAAATTTTTATAAATTTGTGTTAAATTCGGTTTAAATACAGTTAAATATTAAAAAAATTTTAATATTAATTCAGTTTTTTATTAAAGAATTTTGTAATTAAATATCTATATTAAAAATTTAATTTAGAAAAATATTAAAGTTTTTATAAACGGGTTTTTCAATAAAAAAAATTAAAATATTGGCTATGTAAATGATTTATTTAACTAAATTTAATTTTTTAACAGTTTTATGCGGCATTACAATTAAAGAATCCTTGTACAAATTAATTTGTTTATTTAAAAAAATCTTTAAATAATCACGAGTTTCCGTTGTCATTTGTGTACAAATTTTGTCCGAGTTGACTTTGGGTTTTGGATACATAACATTTTGATTATATTTGAACTTGACAAATTTTCGAATGCATTTCTTAAATAATAAATTAGTTTGTTTTTTGAGTAATTTTATTTCAATATTCATTCGTTTGGAACCAAATTGTTTGACTCTTTCATCGAATTTATTATAAAAATGTTTGTATAGCATATGATCGGCACTATTTAAACGTAATAGTTTGTTTTTGATTATATTGGTCATGTTGATTTTAGTTTTTACTTTTCGAAAATTATGTTGAAATACAATCACATCTTCTATAGTCCAACACAACTCATGTCTTAACAATACAAGGCTTTCATCCATTCGTTCAGTAATCAGAACTAAATGGAAAATTGAGTCTAATTTCTGAATAAACTTTTTAATAGCATTTCTATCTTCAAACTGACTTATATTCAAACCGGAGTCAAAACACTTTTGATTTCTACCAATTATTCCTTGGTCAACTCTTTTGTCTAACTTTTGGTTAATTACCGAATTTGTGTAAATATTATTCAAAAAATCTAGATAGGACATTTTTGTAAATAGTCTTGTCCAATTATAATAGTCATAACTCGACTCGAATTGCGCGTTTGATTCTCTAAAAATAGTTATAAACTTTGTATTTAAAGGCATTAATGCTTTTAATTCTTCATAATTGAACCGAAAGTGATTTGCTAATATATTATAGAAGTTAGCTTGGCCAGTAATTGTTGGTTTTAATATCGGAACCATTTTTCGCTTAATTGTCTCTGAATTACCGAACAAGTAATAGCCTTGGTAAGGAACGGCTACAATAAGATTGTTATTGTCCGCATATCTCTGGAATAGGTTAGTCACTGTAGAACTGCCCGTTTTGTGCGTTTTTAAAAACACGACATTATTGTGTGGTTTACAGTATTTGGAGTTTATTTTATTACTTTTGTTGCTATTATAATAAAATTATATATATATATATTATTTTTAATGATTTAGTTAGCAAATAATAATTAACAAACTTACATTTTAAAAATATTGTAGCCGACAATTATCAATAAAATTACAAACAAAACAATAAAAATTTTAATAATTTTTTTAATTGTAAAATACATTTTATTAAACTTTGATCGATAGATCTCTACTTTATATTGCATATTAAGTGGTTCTTCAAACCAAAAAATTATCAAATAAATAAACCTCTCAGGATTAGCTCATTTATCATATTTTCACATAACCAAACATACATACACTTTATGTTAACTGCTACAATTAAAGTTTGTAGTAAATTAAATTAAATATTTTAAACATGTGTTTAAAGCAGAAATAGCAATCAATTTCGTTTATATCGTTGTTGCCCTAAGTAGGGCTTTTAGCCCTAAATATATGGACGTTGCTTAGCATCTTACAATAAAGCTTCTAACTACGTGCTTATGCTATATACTTAATTCATAACCAGACCTGCCGGCCATATGAGCCACAGTAGTACTGTCTCTATATTATTGCTTTGAACTTAGTCTTATTATTACACTTTATAGCTTTGGCTTAACTCATGTGGCCGGCAGGTTTGTTTATAACTTAAGTTACAACAAAATAATTTATAATTTAAGGATAAATGTTTATTTTCATAAATTTTCACAAATATCAACA
>JAQFXP010004092.1:0-11266 GCA_034693685.1 Belba bartosi
TTCTCGGACCAAACGCTAGGGGGGGGATAAATCCAAATTTTCAAAATCAGGGGGGGATTTTTGCCTGATCCCCCCCCTTCACAATCCCTGTACAAAATGCAGCTCAAGTGCAAAATCGTATACATGGTTTTAGGTTAGAAATCATTTAAAATTTTAAAAAGTTAAATTTTTAAAATAATTATTTATTTGTGAATATAAAGCGATTCAGAAATTATTTACGCAAATGTCGAAAGTAATAGTCTTGAAGGCGACGATTTAGAATTAATTACAAAAAGAATCCGGCACAATAAATATAATAATAGCGACACCACTTCGTGTTACGACATAGCTCTGGTGAAAGTTAGTTCGTAAATACAATTAGTAATAATTAAAATTTTTATTATAAAATTACACGGACCACAACATCCGGACTTTAGTGACCCGTATAATGTGATCAAATGGAGTGCCAATAGTAATTGGTGTGCTAATAAAATATCATCTAGTTATTATATTCCAATTTTGAAGAATATTTATTGAATTTTAGAGACAATTAGTAATATTTAAAATTTTTATTATAAACTAAATTAATTAATTAAAAAATTAATGTTAAATCTAGAATGCACAAATTTTGACTTTTAAAACACAAATAAACAACAATTTAATTGAATATATTTTACGCAATTTTAATTTAGTTTAGTGTTAAAGCCGAGTAGTTTATGTGGCTCTGGTATGTGTATTAGACACACGGGTTCGATTGAATTTATTTTATTTATAATTAATTTTTATATACAGCTAGTTAAACATTTTTTAATAAACATTTTAATTGTAAGCTTAAAAAATTTAATTAAAAAGTTTATGTTAAATCTGTAAAATAACCAAAATGTAAATTTTTGAAACTAATTTCAAATTAAGTTTTAAACAACAATATAAATAAGTAAGTTTCACGCAATTTTTATAATATATTTAAACTTAATTTTGTTAGTAATTTATTCAAATTTATTCATTAATTACAGTATTTAATAAGTTTTAAACCAACGACAAAAAAATAAATATAATATTTGTTTCAAATATAATCTTAATTTTGTATTCAATCCAATTAAATGTTAAATGTGAGTTATATTAAAAATTCAATAACTTATTCATAAAAATATTAATAAACGAATAATATAATTATAAAAATAGTAAATAACGGTCTGTTTGTAAGAGTCGCAACATTGGATTACCAAACAATTGGTTTAAATCTACCCGAATGTGGACTTCGATATAAACAACGAATAATTCATTTGACTTACAGTAGAAAATGTTTTAAAAATATATATCAGAATAAAACAATTATTGACATCTATGGCACAAAACTGCACCGGAAGGTAGATCTGGTGCAAAGTCGGATATTTAATGCACCTAATGCCGAATATGCCGAAGCACCCTGGGCAGTTTATTTAAGTGTCACTCGGGAAGAGGCGACACATTTTGGGTTTGGTATAGTAAGGGTCGGAATATTGGGCACTGGCATACATACAGATGTATTAAAAAAATTCGATACAGTTTTGCCGCAAAATATGCTTTGCGATGATTATAGAATTTTATGCGTTAGGTATAAAAGTCCTGGTCCCAGGGCATGTCCGGTATATTTAAATGTTTTTGTTTTTTAATTTTATATATCTTTTAATTTTGCAATAATAGGGCGATTCGGGCAGTGGTTTGGTTCAGTATATCAATAAATACCGCTCTCGAGCTATACTGATAAGTATATTGCGGTCTAGTATTGCTCCGAAAGCTAGTGATAAATGCGATGATAAGGTGTTTATGAGTCAATGGCTTTCGGTTCCGCTTTATGTCGATTGCATTTTAAAGAATATTATTTCAAATTAAGACAAATATTATTGGATTTATAACTAATATTGATATATAATTTGCAAAACATTAAATAATTTATTCGTAATCTTATTGAGAAAACAACATGTTGATAAACTCTAGATAATTTTTATATAAATAATTAAAATAACATTATAAATGACCAGGTTAAATAAAATAATAAACTTATGCTTAAACTATTGTTTAAATTTATTTACGTTTAATGTTTTTAATGTTAATTGCATTTGGTTTCAAACCCGACATATCTTGAAAGAACTGAAAAGTATTTTTCGCGAACTCTTTCCACAAAAGTAGACATCGATTGAGACACAACTTATTCGTATCATTAGTTTTAGTGCAATCTATTCTCAAAGTATTCACATTCGAATGGATATTAACTGCCGCTCATTGTCTTTAGTGAGAAATAAATTAAATTTAATTAAAAATATAATGTTTTTATAAATCAAAAATATTTTACGGTATATACAGTCATTCGGTAAATATATACGTCTATGCGAGTAATAACGAGCGGCGAAATGGCTTGGTATATTATAATATTAGAGTTTTTTTTAATTTAAATATTTTAATTAATTAATTTTGTAATAATAGAGCGATTCGGGCAGTGGTTTGGTTCAGTATATCAATAAACATCGCTCTCGAGCTATACTGATAGGTATATTGCGGTCGAGTATCGCTTCGAAAGAGAGCGACGAATGCGATGATGAGGTGCTTTTTTTTTTTTTTTAATCATGCCCGAAAACTTCTCCCTGCACAACCGGGGGTTTCAACCCAGTCAGTGATCGTCACTTCACCGTGAGATATGGTGACGAGGATAGTGTCACAGTTTTAAGAGCCCACACTTGAACGCTCCGTATACGTAGTTTGTGGTTAAACCGGTCGTATACTACAAATTAACAGCGTTTGGTAAACAGCCCGTGGTCGTTTTGCTTCACCCAAGCCCTATTTAACTTATGAAAAGAAAAATTAGCTCGGACAGGGTTTGAACCCACTACCTGTTTGTTAAGTTAGACTGACTAAGTAAGGCTAACCACTGCGCCAGCCAGAGCTATGTCGTAACCCAAAGTGGTGTCGCTATTATTATATTTATAGTGCACGATTCTTTTTGTAATTAATTCTGAATCGTCGCCTTCAAGACTATTTCTTCCGACATTTGCGTAAATAATTTATGAATCGCTTTATATTCACAAATAAATAATTACTTTTTAAAATTTGAATTGATTTCTAACTTAAGACAATGAGCGGCGGTTAGTATCCATTCAAATATAATTAATACTTCACTACAACCGCCCATTTTTATTCTAAATATGTCTTTAATTATTAATTGTAAAAAACTCAGATAAACTGTCCAGAGTGCTTCTGATTTTTCGGCATATTGTCTGCCATGTATACAATTTTGCACCTGAGATGCATTCTGAACCCTAGAAGTCGACCAATGGACCGCTACGATAGGTCAAAATCAATGTTCTAATAATTACTATTTATTTAATTGTTTTGTAAAAAACTTATTTTAAAAATTATTTTTGTTTTTGTTAAAAATTATAAGGATTTTATTTTATAAAAATATATTTTACTTCAAATTTTGTATTTTGAGATTTTGAGGCGAATTATCGATTAGTTGTTTGAACTCTTCATTCGATACTTTGACTTCAAATCGGATTAACTTTTTCGGATTTTTATCGCAAAATTCTCTCAACTTTTTAAACAATTCTAAAGTTTCGACAAAAGTATTCTTAAAACAAATTCGATTCAATTTTGCGAACTTTTCGATTGATTCGACTTTAATATTGGTTTTAATTAAACATAAATTGTTTAGTTCTTTCATTTCGACCAATACTTGGGAATAATAATGACTGCAATTATCGCAAATAGTGACCAAATCATTACAATTGCAAATGAATTTAATTAAATCTAAGCCGAGTTTTGACAGTTTGGGAAATATTTTTCCGAATATACGAAATCGTTTTCTATCAATGTCTGCATTACTGAGAATCAATTGTTTAATGTTTGGAAAACAATACTTTTTTTGATATTCCGGTTGAATGTCAAACGAATGATTTTTGAATACAATTACTAAATATTTTAAATTTTTTTGCGATTTAATTAAATCCAAAAACAATTTTGAGTCTAATATCCAATTTATGTACAATTTTTCTAAATTGCATTTAGTTCTGATTAACTCCAGATCTTGATCTTCAAAATCGTAGTAAAGACACAAATATTTGAGTTTAGACTCAATTCTGATTAACATATTTCGAAACGATTGCAGATTTTGGTCAAAATATTCGTTTTTATAATTGTAGAATAGAATCCATTCAATAGTATTCGGAATAAAGTCGAAAATGTCATCAAATTGTTTGTATTGACTGATCCCGAGTTTCTGAAGAGTCGAAAAAGATTTCAATAATGCAATCGATTTCTGGTTTGGATTCTCTTCTTCTGAAGAATAGTTAAGATCCAAAGTCTTGATTCGATTTTGAAATAAGTTTCCAATTCGTGACAATATTTTGATATTATATTCGAGAATATTTGGCTCAAAGAATAAGACTTCAATTTTTTTGCAATTCTTAGCTAAATGTCTAATAGTCTTCAAATTAGTTATATTCCAAAACTCTATTTCTCGAAGATTTGGACACATTTTTGACATTGATTTTACGATTGAGTGAAGGATTTGTTCTCTTTTATGAATGTAAACCAAATGGCAGTAAAAGAATGTCTGAATTGTAGACATTTGCGGCAATTGCCAACTCGACCGGATATAGCAGTTGTGTCTCAATTCAAAATTTCTTTTATTCTGAAGTACTTCTTCGATACAATACTGGAACTGATGACTAACTCTCGCCAAAGTAAACAAGTCTTTGAATTCGAGATTTGTTAACACAATCTTCAGAACGTCTTCGTTCATAACTCGAGACCTCTTCTGATCACTGCTGTCGTCGATGTCTTCTATTCCTCCTCTGAATCCAAAACAACTAATCAATTGTTTCCACATTTTTGATATTTTTGTAAAATTAACAAATATTTAAATATTTTGACAAAATTTTAATTTAACGGTTTTTAAGTTTATTTGAATTTTTATTTAAAATTTTTAAAAAATAATATAAAATATTTTTTAATAAAATCTAAATTAATTAAAAAAAATATCAGCAAACTTTTCGGCGGCCTAAAATAAACTTTGAGGGGTAAGTTTTCGAGGAACAAATGCTAGTCGGGGGGGGGGGGCGAGTAAGGATAAAGCCAAATTTACCAAATCAAATGGGTATTTAAAGCTGACCCCTCCCCCCTTCATAAGTATAATTGCATTCATTATTGTTCACAAGTATTGATCGAAATGAAAGAACTGAAGAATTTATTTTTAATTGACATCAATATTAAAGTCGAATTAATCGAAAAGTTTGCAAAAAAGAATTGAATTTTTTTTAGAACTTTTTTTGAAAATTTCGAAATGTTTGAAAAGTTGAGAACATTTTGCGATAATAATCCCAAAAAGTTATTCCGATTTGAAGTCAGAATAGCTGAAGAATAGTTTAAACAACTAATCGATAATTTGCCCAAAAATTTCAAAATACAAAATTTGAAGTAAAATATATTTTATTTTATGAAATAACAATTAAATAAAAACAATTTTTTACATAAATTTTTTATAAAACAATAAATTAAATACAATTTATTATTTGAAAAAATATTTCAATTTAATGATTATAATGCGAATAAAAAGTTTGAGGCGAACTGTCAGCCCTTCCCGACCAGTAATCATAATAGTCTTAATCCCGACTCTCCTTCCAAGCAATTGATGTCTCTTTGAACAAAATTTGTAGTAAAGAATGAATTAATTAGTAAATTAAAACCAATAACTCATTTATTTTTCTAATTTGGCGCTAAGTATTCGTTTATTACAAATGCTGTCATAAAAAAACATTTTTACTGGAATTGATAAAAATTTACTTATATTTTAAATATTAGAAATTTTTATTTCAGACATAACCAGCAAATTTGGTTTTCGGTGCAAAATAGAAAATAGAAAATTTTAAATATCTTAACTCAATTTGATTCATATTTCAATTTTTAACACAAAGTAACGCAATGTAATTTATACATGTACTACAGCGAAACGCAAAAGATAAGAAATCAAAATGTTTGTTAACTTTTGTACCATTTGTTAAACATAAAAAAACAGTATATCTGATTGGTCACCCAAGGTCAAGTTTTGGACTATGCAGATATATTGTTTTTGCATGTTTAGCAAACAGTTAAAATGTTAATCAACTCTTTTGAACTATGAGATGTTGCGCTTCTCTAATGTACTAAGTTTAAAGATATCAAGATTTGGTATATAACAGGGGTTGTGAAGGGAGGGGGATCAGCCAAAAATCCCCCTTGATTTTGAAAATTGGCATTTATTCCCCCCCCCCTAGCATTTGGTCCGAGAAAAGGTACCCCCCCTCGAGGTTTTGCCGGCCGCCTTCGAGTCATTCAATTGTAAAATCAATTTCTAAAATGAATCCAAATGTTAGAAAAATAGAGTTTAAGGATATAACTAATCTGAAGAATATTAGACTCTTAGTTAAGAAATGCGAAAAAGTTGATAACTTATGGTTTAAATCAAATATTCTCGACTATAATATCAAAGTTTTGTCAAGAATTGGAAATTTGGAGTTAATTAAAACTAAATGCAATTTAAAACAATTGTACATAAATTGGATATTAGACTCAAAGTAAATTTTCTAAACACTACACAAAAAAAATTAGAATTATGTAATCCAATCATACTGTACAAGGCCTGGCATCCGAACCCGTGTGTCTAATACACATACCAGAGTCGCATAAACTGCTCGACTTTAACATTGAACTAAATTTTTTCAAAAAATCTGTTTTTACTTTCCAACCGAGAAATCCGATTCTTATAATCCCAAACCCAAAAAACGTCACTTTTTCCGTTCGACTCTCACCGGAGGTTTGATTCGCTTTGGGCAGACATATGGTGTTAATCGTGTAGTGCTTGCCATTGGTCTTAGGCTTAAACTTCGAACTAACTTTCACCAGAGCTATGTCGTAACCCGAAGTGGGATCGCTATTATTATATTTATAGTGCACAATTCTTTTTGTAATTAATCCTGTCTCATCGCCTTCAAGACTATTACTTCCTACATTTGCATAAATAATTTCTGAATCGCTTTATAACAAATAAATAATTATTTTAAAAAATTTAACTTTTTAAAATTTAAATTGATTTCTAACTTAAGACAATGAGCGGCCGTTACTATCCATTCAAATGTAATTACAACTCCACTACAACCGCCCATTTTTATTCGAAATATATCTTTAATTATTAATTGTGAAAAACTCAGATAAACCGCCCAGGGTGCTTCTGAGTGTTCGGCATATTGACCGCCATGTATACGATTTTGCACCTGAGCTACATTCTGGAACAGTTTTATGCCATTGATATTAAAGATTTTTTTATTCGTATATTTGTTTAAAAAAACATTTTTGGTTGAAAACTAATTCAATTACTTTAGGTTAATATCGAAAACCACATTCGGGCAGATTTAGTCTTATTGATCGATATTCTGGATATTCGCCCACATCTACGAACAGCGCTTTACTGACTGTTTAAATCAAATTTAATTATTTTTAGTATATAAGTGTAATTTAAAGTGTATTTGTTTTTTGTTTCTATATAGAA
This sequence comes from Belba bartosi, assembly GCA_034693685.1. Taxonomy (NCBI): domain Eukaryota; kingdom Metazoa; phylum Arthropoda; class Arachnida; order Sarcoptiformes; family Damaeidae; genus Belba; species Belba bartosi. Next base: position 7,538 of record JAQFXP010004092.1, read on the forward strand.
TAACTCACAAAATATATTGATGTTTATTATTTACAAAAATAGCTTTCTGTCAGGCATTGAAAAAGTTTTTACTTTTTAAATCAAATATTTTTTTTTTGTATGAAATATATTTTTAAATATTAATTTATATTTTAGATTAATGTCTACAAATCGAAAATTAATATTAAGATAAGCATTATTTTATTTTAAAGAATTTAATTTAATCAAATATATTTTACTTCAAATTATGTATTTTGAGATTTTTTGGCGAATTATCGATTAGTTGTTTGAACTCTTCATTCGATACTTTAACTTCAAATCGGAATAACATTTTTGGATTTGTGTCGCAAAATGTTCTCAAATTTTCAAACATATCAAAAGTTTCGACAAAAATATTCTTAAAACAGATTCGATTCAATTTTGCAAACTTTTCGATTGACTCGACTTTAATATTGGTATTATATAAATATAAAAACTTCAGTTCTTTTAGTTCGACCAATACTTGTGAACAATAATGACTGCAATTCTCGCAAATAGTGACCAAATCATTACAATTGCAAATGAATTTAATCGAAGATAAGTAGAGTTTTGACAGTTTGAGAAATATTTGTCCGATTATACGAAATCGTTTTCTATCAATGTCTGCATTACTTAGAAACAATTGTTTAATGTTTGGAAAACAATACTCTTTTTGATATTCCGGTTGAATGTCAAACAATTGACTATTGAATCGAATCAATAAATATTTGAGATTTTTTTGCGATTTAATTAAATCCAAAAACGATTTTGAGTCTAATATCCAATTAATGTACAATACTTTTAAATTGCATTTAATTTTGATTAACTCCAGTTCTTGCTTTTTGAAATCATAGTAAAGGCATAAATATTTAAGTTTGGACTCAATTCTGATTAACATATTTTGAAACGATTGCAGATTTTGGTCAAAATCTTCGTCTATATAAGTGTAGAATAGAATCGATTCGATTGTATTCGGAATAAAGTCGAAAATGTTATCAAATTGTTTGTATTGACTGATCCCTAGTTTCTGAAGAGTCGAAAAAGATTTCAATAATGCAATCGATTTTTGGTTTGGATTGTCTTCTTCTTCAGAATAGTTAAGATTCAAAGTCTTGATTCGATTTTGAAATAAGTTTCCAATTCGTGACAAAACTTTGATATTATATTCGAGAATATTTGGCTCAAACCATAAGACTTCAATTTTTTCGCAATTCTTAGCTAAATGTCTAATAGTCTTCAAATTAATTATAACTAAAAACGTTATTTCTCGAAGATTTGGACACATTTTTGACATTGATTTTACAATTGAGTGAATTATTTGCTCTCTTTTATGAATGTAAACCAAATGGCAGTAAAAGAATGTCTGAATTTGCGGCAATTGCCAACTCGACCGTATGTAACACATGTGTCTAAATACATAATTTCTTTTGTTTTTAAGTACTTCTTCGACACAATACTGGAACTGATGGCTAACTCCCGCCAAAGCAAACAAGTCTTTGAGTTCGAGATTTGTTAACACAATCTTCAGAACGTCTTCGTTGATAACTCGAGACCTTTTCTGATCACTGCAGTCGTCGATGTCTTCTATTCCTCCTCTGAATCCAAAACAACTAATCAATTGTTTCCACATTTTTTATCTTTTGTAAAATTAACAAATATTTGAATATTTTGACCAAATTTTAATTTAACGGTTTTTAAGTTTATTTGAATTTTTATTTTAAATTTTAAAAAAATAATTAAAAATATGTTTTAATAAAATCTAAATAAATTTTTTAAAAAACTTTCGTTGGGCATTTTTATGCAGACCAAATGCTAACAGGGTTGGAGGGCGATAAATTTAAATTTACAAAATTAGAGAGGATTTTTTGGCTGATCCCTTTCCTCTTCACAATCCCTGATTTTTCACAATTATTGATCGAAATGAAAGAACTGTAGATTTTAATTTTAATTGACTCTTATATTAAAGTCGAATTAATCGAAAAGTTTGCAAAATTAAATCAAATTTATTTTGAGAACGTTTTTCAAAACTTTCGAAATGTTTAAAAAGTTGAGAACATTTTTCGATAATTATCACAAAAGTTATTCCGGTTTGAAATCAGAGTAACGGAAGAATAGTTTAAACAACTAATCGATAATTAGCCGAAAAATCTCAAAATACAAAATTTGAAATAAAATATATTTTATTTTATGAATTAACAACTACTGTAAATAAAAACAAATTTTTTTATAAAACAATAAATTAAATGCAATTTATTATTTGAAAAAATATTTTAATTTAATGATTATAATGCGAATAAAGAGTTTGAGGCGAACTGCCAGCCCTTCCCGACCAGTAATCATAATAGTCGTAATCCCGACTCTCGTTCCAATCAATGACTGTCTCTTTGAACAAAATTTGTATTAATGAGTGAATTAATTAGTAAATTAAAACTCATTTATTGCTTTAATTCGGCGCTATTGTTAAGTGTTACGAATGAAGAACTTTTTTCTCTTGGCTTATATAACATAAAATCACTTATGTGTACTTTGATTGGTTGATTTTAACAAATAGCTGTTTTTTGAGCCAATCAGTGCGCGGTTGAGTACCTAAGCCATGGGAAAAAGCCATACATTCATGGCCCTAATCACTAAATATTTTGCAAATGTTTCATAAAAATGCATTTTTACAGGAATTAATCAAAATTAACATAAATTTTTATTATTAGAAATTTTTATTTCAGACATAACTGACTTTGCATTGAAATTATTGCAAAACATAATAAATCTATAAATCATTAAAATTAATTATATTTTAGTTTTTTATATTATTCGTTAATCAATTAATTGGTAAAAATCAATATTTTTTGTCTAATTTAAAGATTTAATAAAATTTTGATATTTAGTTAAAAATCAAGAAATTGACGTAAAAATTGATAAAAATGTGAATAATTTTAGTAAATGTTTCGAAGAGTATAGAAAAGATGTCTATAATTTTGTCCGCCGTTTAAGCCATAGTTTGATTGCATTTAAGACCAATTCTGAAGACAAAAATTGGCGAATGAAGAGCGGACTCAGACCTGTAGAGCACAGTCTCAACAAAATGAATGCTTTGAGAATAGATTGCACTAAAGCTAATGATACGAATAAGTTGTGTCTCAATCGATGTCTACATTTGTGGAAAGAGTTCGCGAAAAATATATTTAAATACTTTCAGTATATGTCGGGTTTGAAACCAAACGCTATTAACGCTAAAAATATTAAACGTAAATAAATTTAAACATTAGTTAAGCATAAGTTTGTTATTTAATTTAACCTGGTAATTTATAATGTTATTTTATTTATTCATTTAAACATTAATTAGACTTTATCAACATGTTTTCTCGAGAAGATTACGAATAAATATTTATTATTTTGCAAATTATATATCAATATTAATAATAAATGCAATAATCTTTGTCTTAATTTGAAACAATAGTCTTCAAACTCCAATCGACATAAAGAGGAACCGAAAGCCATTGACTCATAAACACCTTATCATCGCATGCCAGTTTATATTTTATTTATTTTAGATTTAACATAAATTTTTAGACAAAATTTTTATTTAATTTTAATTATTAATAATTGTTCTTAAAATCCAATCAATATTCTTCGAAACTGATATATAATAACTCGATGTTATTTTATTATCACAATAATTACTATCGACACCAATTGGCACTCCAGTTGAACGCATTATACCGACCACTATAGCCC